>VWZD01011015.1:1557746-1702819 GCA_013396695.1 Sakesphorus luctuosus
TTTCCCACGGCCGCTGTCCCCGGGCTGCGCTCTCCCCCTGCTGCGACGGCGGCGGCACGGGCCGAGCGCCTCGGTGACGCTCGGTAGCCGGCTGGCAGCATGAATGAAAAATGAACAAAGTCTCTCCCCAGGTGTCCCCCCAAACGAAGCCCGTCCCCGCAGACACCGGGCTGCCAGCGGGGGCTGCTCAGCGCGGCGCCGGCTGGACACGCAACCCGGGCAGTGCCCGCGGGCTCAGACACCATTCCCGGGCTGGAGGGGTTGCCGCTCGCCGGAGGAGAAGCGGCTCCATGACAGCGGACCCTGGAGCTGCAGGGGGATGTCTGGCTGCTGGGCTCCGCGCCGCAGCCCCGGAAGCGGAGTTTGGTGCCCTTGCAGCCCACCAGCCCCGCCAGGGGGGACAGAGTCCCGCTACCATCCCGCCGCGCGCAGCCCTTCTCCGCAGGAGCGGGAGCGCTTCCAGCTGGGCAGCTGCGGGGAGAAGTAAGAGTTTGAAACGCGCCTCTCTGGGCTTTCACGCCTCTGAAACACCGCCCGGAGCGCCGAGCGCTGCACTGACCTGGCGGCCTCCCCTCCACCGGGCCGTCCCCTCTGCCCAAGTTACTCCGGCCTGTTCGGGACGCTTGCCGGGCTGGGGGTGATTTTAGGATAGCATTAGCTTCCCAGCATGACCCAGGTCCTTCAACCTAGGGGTAGCAAGCTCTTGGTTCATCAGTGGTGCCCGAGAGATGCTGAATCCCCGTCTGTTACCCGCCCGGCAAAGGCACACTGGTGAAAACGGGGCTTCAGCAAGATGACAAATCCGGTGCATCCGATGCAGCTCTGAGTGATTTCTAGGAAGTTAAGGTCATCACTGAGTAATTTGTTTTTCACATCACAGGTTGTTCTCTGAGTTTTGGTTTTACTTTAATTTCTGTGAAACATTTCAGAAGCACTCTTTACATCGAAGTTTGCCCTTAAAACTTGCTAAAGTAGCTCTGTGCTGATGGCAGTGTCACTTCTGTATCTGTGCCAGGCAGCTTACTCTCCCCAGCCCTTGGAAAAGTGCTGGCCTGGCTAGCCCTATCCTGTGGGAAAATGCTTAGGGTTTCTGACAACGATCTTTGCGTTTACTTCTGCAGAGCTGACTTCAGCATCATTTTGTGCTGCCTACATCTGTACAAATATACTCGAGTCTCTGTCTCTTTTTGAAAGAGTAAATGATGCAAAGAATGGTCAAGATCTGTTCAGTTTTGCTGGGTTTTTGGTGCTTTCACAGCACTTGCTTGATTTCCAGCAGACTTTAATCAGTATGTCAGACTCTTTTAAGTCTGCGTGTTTATTAAAGCCTAGTGTTGCTTTTTCCCCTGGTGCTGCACATTCAGCTGGCATTACCGGGAATAAGCATGCACAGGCTCTCAGCGGGTTCAAAGTACTGCCTTGTCGCTGAGCTCCTCTTAAGGCACCTGCAGAGACACCTCAATTGTCTGCACCATGTTGTTCTGCTTAACCCAGTCTCACTCTCTGTGCTTTTCCCTATTATTTGCATTGCACTAGGAGAGGTGACCCTCCTTTGCATGATTCAAATCCCTCTCGTGCCCGTGCACCCTTTGCGGCTGGAAAAAGCAGGTGGCTGGTTTTGGCAGGACTGTGCCGGACCAGCTCCCGGTTTCAGCAGGAGCACAGACCTCTCTTTCCTTTGCATGAGCAAGCTGCAAACCTGGATAACTGACTGGGTGGGTTAAATGGAAAAAAGAAAGAAAAAAAGGCTTCAGCAACCACTAACCCAAAAGCCACAAGCAGGAGTTTGAAATCGAGCTGGGATTGTCTTGTATTCCAGTTTTGCTCCTGTGCTGAAGGGACCACTCATGCACATGTGACCTGCACCTATGAATGTGAGAGACGCGTGCATTTTTAAAATGCTTCCTGTCATAGGTGTGGTTCACTTTCCTATTCTTCTCTCTCTTTTGAAAACTTTACTGCCCTAATGACAGTCTTTTGTAATCACCAGGCTCAATAAACCCAGGAGTAGTCTTGCTGAGCCAGCAGTACCGTCTTGCCTCCCAAGCACAGGGCACGTTTACCGGAGCCTCCCCTGCTCTGCCGGATTGTGCTCAGCTATCCTGGCCCACGAGCCTCCTGACTGACCCGGCGCCATCCCGTAGTCCTGCCACATTTTGACAAACCACAGGATCTTTTGGCTTCCAAATCAATGGCTTTCTGTTGTGCATGCCTCTGTCAAATGCAGCTTACTCTATAGTGCATGTTTCTTGGTGTCTGTTAGCAACCTAATGAGAGAGGCATGGACCTAATCTCTCCCTTGGGATAGTCCTGTTGGCTTCAATGTACTTATTGAATTTTGACCCGTTTCACTCTGCTGTATCTATGAAATGGGGAGAAAAAAAAGACTGAACATGACCCCAGTGAGAAGTGGCTTCAAAACCTCTACACCCTTTAACCCTTGAAGAGTTGAGGAGGAAAAAGCCTTTAACCTCACAAACATGCTATTCCCAGACTTAAGGTGTATGCATTTTTAGAAACAAGTACCTGCTGTAAAAAAACCCCAGATATGCAGCTTCCTTGGAAATGTGCTGAAATGCACTTAGCTCAAGGGATATTTTGGATCTGTTTCTAGAGCTATCCTAACCACACTGTTTCTCTTCTTGGTTGGTCTTTGCACCTGTAAGCAATGAAAAAAAGACATCTCAACTGATTAAATGCACCGAGTCAGGAATTCTACAGAAAAAAAACCACTTCAGATTATGTGTGTCCACTGCTGTCATTTTCAGGAATAGCTTTTGCTCCTTTCAAGATGTGTTGGGAACAGAATAACCTGCTTCAAAGTCTCTGAGCAGAGAGGTAATAGCAGGAAAGCCCAGAGGCTGATCATCACACAGTGTGGCTGCAAGACCACGCTCTGGGGGGGGTCACTGCAGCTCATGGCTGAAGCACGTTTCATACTAATCCAACAGGCACTGCAGCAAGGCAAACATTCCATGGGCAAAACCACAGGTAAAAAGCATCCTGCCACTTAGCAATTAGAGCACTGGTGTGTACAGTGTGTAATTGCACACAGTTAGCACAGCGGTTTCCAGGAGTGTGGGCCTTGCCTCTCTGCTAAAGGGAAAACCTGCTCACCATGACGGATGTTGGGGCACCTAGGGCATGAGTTGCAGCCAGTTTCCTCCTGAAGCTGCAGTGAGCAAACCTGATGGGCTTACTGAGGGAATGTAATGTACTTGGCCCCCTCAAATCCCCACATGAAACATTCAGAGAGATCTACAATGCAAGTAATATTTTACCTTGTACGCTGTACCAAAGAATAAGGGCATTTGTATTAACTATCTGCTTCACGTAGCTTGCTGGGCCAAACTGAACTTCAACTTAAAATTTCTGTGCTAAAACCACTTCAGAGCCATAATTAAATTGTTTCTACTGAGACTGCAATTCTTCATATTGTTTTCCTGTATTTTCTTCACCTCTAGATAAAGTGTTAGCAGCTATGTGAGGTGAAAGAAATTTGCTAGATAGCCCATTTCACCTCCTTGAGGAAACTTCTGGGGTCCAAAGGGCCATCCACTGAGACATAATGGGCCTATAGAAAATCTCTCATGTCCTTTCTCCACATGGACATTTGTCTCTGTCATGGGAGACACTGATTTCTTATGGGGTTATGTCTGTATGATGGCATCATCCTCCAGAAGACCTAGAGGGACAAGGTGTGGGAAAGGCAACAGGACCTATTCAGTGAGCTATCGTTTTGCTTTGTTTTATACTTTTAGCAGGGCTTTTTCAGGTCCTGAGACATCTGCTTGTCCATGAGCATCATGTATAGATCCCAGACACAACTGAGTTGGTGACATTCAGGATCAAAGTCAACTCTTCCTGCTCTGCTTGGATGTGTCTACTCGTGGGCTTAGTGTTTGGGAGGGCAGCAAAATTGAGAAAGGAAATGCAGCAACCCAGTACCACAGACCAACCTATGCAGGGGGACAAGAATGGAGTATGTGGTTTCCCTTCCTCAAAATACCTGCCTCTATGAGCAGAGGGGGCAACCAGTCTTGCTCCATCAGTCAGGCTTGCTGTGCCTCGATGCTCTCCCATAGGCAAATGCCTGTCAGAGCAAAGTGTGGTGAGCTGTGCTGTGTTTCTGTCGAATACGTTATGCAGCCATCAGGTGGCTTGAAGCCACACCATCAGTCAGTCCACCTGTGGGGAGGAAACCCATGCCATTAGCCCTCTGTGTAATAATTAAAACAACAGTGTGAGACCAGCAGTGCTCCACCAGCGTCAGGCCCTGTATGGGATGATGTGCATCTCTCATTGCCCTTCTGGGCTAGAGCAGCATTCAGTAGCTTTACCCATCAATTCTCTGATTTTTGGAGGAATTAAAATCCTTTGATAACCCTGAACTGTGAGCATTTTACTGCTGCATGAATAGCTAAGGGCTCAGGTGGACTGGGCAAAGAGGTGTTAAGAGAGCAGGCAGGTGAATGAGGCCATAGAATCTCCTGGTCTTTGCTGATGATAGTAGTGGTGGAGGGTCTTCTACATATGAGCCCTCAGAAGCTGCATAAACAGAGCCTGTGTGAAGCAGGAATGAGTGCAGGAGGCTTTGGTGCATCTGTTGCTGCTTCAGAAGTCAGTAGTGTTGGTTCAGGCCAACACAGTGTTGTTCTTGCGTTCTATCTTCTCAGCTTTACCATGAAGTGTCACAGTTTGAACAGTGGCTGGTTTTCAGGGACCACTCTGATGCTGAACATGACTTTTGGTTGACTTTGTGTTGAAAGGGATGGATGGAGGTCTAAATTCCTATGGGTGCAGATCACTGAATGGGGCTCAGTGTCTTTTCTCCTTGGAAACTGACTCCAGATACCTCAGAAAAACTGGGTAGAAGATGTAGGAGTGACTGATCACTAATCTTCTGAAACCACATTTTCAAATTAGGTGCCAGAACACATGCTCCCTGTATCTGTAGCATTAAGGAAAGGTGGCTTTGTTCCAGGTGAGCTTGATGTCCACTGGTGACCTATTTGACAATCTCAGGGATCAGTACTGGTCTTTTTTATGCAGATATTTTCAGATAGATAGATAGATATAGATATAGATATACACAACTGTAGATATCAGGAATTTAGTCATTTTTGGCAGTTCATCTTTCAAGCAGGAGGGAAGAAATCTTGCTTCTGACTTGGAGAAGTCAAGGAAATATGCTGCTTTTTGCAGTGCAGCCTGTGATTTCCTGGCATAAAATGAAAGCTGGCTCCTAAGAAAGTCTTGCAAAGGGAAAAGTGCCAAGGGAAAAGTATCCAGGACTGATGAAACAGTTAAATTGGGTGATACACATAGACCTGGCTGCTTTGCAGCAAATGCCTGTCTTTGGAAGGATCCTTTGCTGTGTGTATGGGCAGGAGCTGGGAAAGGCAGGGGTTGCAAAGCTGTGTGACTCAAAGAGCTTTACCTTTTCATTTTTAATCATTTGCCTTTTTATCAAGCTCAGTGGGACTCTGCTTGTTGCTTTCCCTTCTCCCAGTGAATCTAGATGAGAAGCTCAAACCTAATCACAGGGTTGCCATTGCCCTCGTGACTCAGAAATTCTCAGCCCCTGAGCAGAAGCATCACATTTATGCACTTGTACCCTTAGTGTAGGCACAATAATATTGAGTGAAATTCTGCTTAAATCACTTTTGCCCTATAAATAAAAGCTATATGCAAAGCTAACTGCTTTGCACTATGCATTTGAGCAGATAAATGGTATTCAAAAGCAATGTAAATGCGTGTGTACCCATGGTCTCATTAGTACTGATTTTCTAAACTAAAAGCAATGTATAAAGAAGATAAATGTTGTAGCTGTCTTTGTCTCTTTTGACTTCCTTCTGTGACAGAGCAATTCATATGTGGTCCTAGCTGAGCTGTCAGCTTGCTTTGATTTTTTTCCTACATGTCTGCTACTGTTTTAGGCAGGGAGTTGTCACTGCAGCTCCTTGGGGGAAGGACACATTTGGACATGACCTGCCAATAGCCTCGGGTTTTACAGGTCAAGGAAGGAGCTGTGCATTAGATCTTTTTTCCTTGGGTGAGTGTGGGGATGTTATACACAGCTGCCCTTCTTCAAAAGCCTGTAAAAAAGCTCTACTGAAAGATACAAACATACATCAGGCACACAGTCACCACATTTTATTCAAACATACATATTTATCTGAGGATCTGAAGAACAAGAAGTGTAGACTGGCAGTGCTCAGCAGCTGTGAGGCACTGGCTCAAGCCCTTGCCACCCTGAGCAGCTTAAAAAACCCTACAAATTTTCTCTTCTTTCAGGCTATTTGGACAGTGAGAAAAAGGAAACCGCCTTTCCTGTCTTACTGGAGCAGCTTTCACTCTTGCCAAGTTTCCTCTGCCATCAAAATGTACCAACATGTGCCCCTTTTTGGTTGGCAGCAGGGTGATGGAGGTGGGACTTGCCTTTGGTCATTGGCATCAGTGGGTACTTTGGGGCAGAGCTGAGGGCTGTAGGCTGAAGGGTGTTCAATGGTCAGCCTTAAGCTGTAGTCATGCACCTTTCCATGCAACCACTGCCTCCAATGCAATATGCCACTGGCTGTCAAAATTAAAAATAGCCACAGTGCTTCTTGATGGGGACAACCTGCCCTGTCATCTCCTTCTCTTAATGCGATGTCGTGAGACAAGATAAAAATGGTTTTATGAAGCCAGTAAAAAGTAAAATAAAAATTATAGCTGTTGGGATTATCTCTGCCTTGCTGATTCCACATCTGAAAAAATAGGAGATATATTAAAAAGCAATTGCTGTGATAGAAGGAGATTGTCTGATTGCCACATAGTCTGCAATGTATTTATCTTATTTCCTTCCAGGAAAAAGCTGAGGCTGAGTTCCCCGTCTCTGTGACAGCGTCCTCAGTTTTCTGCAGTACGAAGGAAGTGGGTGTGCCACTGATCAGAGGACTCTAAACTGAAGCAGCTTAAGGGGTACAAATTTTAGGGGATATTTATTTGGCATTTTAAAAAACTTCAGGTGCTGGATGCTTTTAGAACATCTCAGATTAGGGACTCGCTTTATGAGATTTTTACTTCCAGTCCCACTTTGCCTTGCTTTTCCATTTGTAAATAAGAACACTAATACCCTTATCAGGAGAGGGATTTAGCAAAGATAAACAGATTTGGTTTTAATTCCTTCAGAAATCATGCCAGAAGTACAGAAAATAAACAGGAAGTATTTGGATGCTCAACAGAGAAGCAAACCAGGATTTAACAGGCACCACAGAGACTCTGGGGGCAGATTACAGCTCAGAAAGATGGATATGGAAGGGCATGGCTGATTTAGGAAAACCAAGCAGAGAAAACAGGGGTTAAATTTTGCAACAAGTACCAGGAAAAGCTGTTCTTCATCTGACATTCGAAAGGAATCAAGAGGAAGATTTATTGAATGTGTTTGCAGACAGATAAAGAAGGAAGAGAGGAGGGTGTCAGGAGGAGGGTTGTTGCAGACCACTTGGTTAGAAGGGAAATGTTTAGGAAGATGCTGCGTAAGCAGATGCTAAGCAGTGACCCACTGGAAATGAAGGGCATCTACCCCAGCCCGTGGGTCAACAGTCCCTGAGAGGGGCACAGGCTCAGCATCAGCAGAACAGGCTGCTCTGGGGCCTGCAGCGGGATGGTGCTGTCCAAGGGCAAAGTGTGCCCTGTGATGTGTTTGTCATGGAGAGGTATCCTCTGTTGTTCACAGCTTGGTGAAGCTTGAGATGGAGAAATGCAGCCACCTGGAGAGCTGTGGCTTCCAGTAATATAGTAGATGAGGGAGTTCAGAGATGGTCTGCAGGAATGACAGCTTATACAGCAAGGCACTCCTGTCAGCAGAAGGGTTTGGAACTGCTAAATTGGGATTTTGGCAGCTGTGAGGACATGGTAATTCATCAGTCATCTGGTCCATGTTAAATTCTGGTGAAATGCTGAGCATTGACTGCCCTTCACACCCACTGGAAATAAAGCAAGAAAAACCTGGGCTAATTGGCAGCAATGCACATCTATTGCCAGGATAATAATCTCTGACTGTAAAGATTGTTCTGCACTTAAACAAGTTGCCTGGAGAAGATACTGCACCAGAGGCTCAGCAGGACAGAGCCTGTCAGGAAATGTCCACCCACACAAGCCAAGGGTGGATCAGAAACTACCTGTAGTCCTTCTCAGGCCCGCATTTCCATCATGCCAAGAAAATAACAGACTTTTTAAAAGCTCTCAGGAAGACCAACAGCATCCAAGCTGGAGACCATAGAGAAAATAAAATCTGGATGCTCAAAGTAAGATAAATGTGGAGATGTACCATTTGCTAGGCTGTCTGCACTGACAGAATTACAGGACACAATGTCTCAGGTGAAGGAAGGGACACAACTTACATTGCTCTTTGCCAGGATGCTGAGGTGTGGACTGAACCTGGAATATGAACATATATATTAAAAATACGATTGGTTGTAAACTGAGGAGTGACTTGAATGGAAAAGGTTCTTTGACCTATAGAGGTGGCAGTCCAACAAAGCTAAACTTCAGAAGTATTTTAAATTACTTAAATACAACAAAAATACATAAATGTAAAGTTAGGTTAAGGAAATAAAATTCGGATGGGAAAAACATAGGAAGGAAGAGATGTTCAAAGTAATCACTGAAGGTTATACCTATTTGAAGGTGGGTGACATACATCCAAATGATGCTAACAGGTTGGAAAGCATTCAGAGAGGACCTGCAAGCTTCCCATCAGTTTCCGACCTTTTTTTTGAAGTTGGCAAAGCTTGTGTCCCTTCTGACAGGTGCAAATAAGTTAAACCCATTTATTTTAAGAAAGACAAGGTTAAGATCATGGTCCTCAAATGCCTGCAAAGGGAAATGTTCTCAATACCTGCAAGTTCTTTAATTGACTGGATGAAGACAAAACAGAACACCATAGATGGGGGCTAAAGCTAGAGAAATTCAGTCTGAAAAGTTCTCATCTTTAAGAGCAAGTGGCATTCTTTTCCTAAATTGTGTAACAATTTATCAGGGGAAGTTGCAGAGCCTTTCCATCCAGGGTTTGCCTAAAAGACATGGTGCTTTTGCTAGTTACCAGCTGGTTACAGGCTGTGCTCTAGGAGAGGTCAGAAAAGATCATTGTGTGGTCCAGTTTAGTCAGTGTATCATGCTTTAAAGTCATTTATGCTGTGATTAAAGCATGACACAAGCAGTTAACCTGAAGATGTCTGCCCTGTTGCTGGAGCTCTATCCAGTGAGCAGACGTCAAGCATTCAAGAATGAAGACATAAAGTGCAAGATGTGCCATGCAAAAGAATTGTAATAGTATTAATTTCACAGTCATTCCAGGGGTTTTGAAGCCAGATATTGATGGAGGAGTCAAGAGAGGCGGCTGCTAGCCTACTAGTGAGCTCATGAATCTTCCACCCATGTTTTGCTTGGTAAAGAAAATTTGTGGTCTATTGCTGCGGGGCTCCTGTGGCTTTGAGTGTTTCAGCTAGCTGCTTCTCCCTGACAGAGCTCCTCTTAATTTTCAAGCAACAAAAAAATGGTGCTCCATCTGAGGGAGGTCAAGAGAGCAACAAGTGTATGAAAAGGGCAGGACTCAAATTAATAATGTGGGTGGGACAGAGATGGTGAGGTACATCTGTCTTTCATGTCTAGTCACCCATGTTAATCTGTTCTAATTGCATTAGAGAGAATGAACAGGCAATGGAGCTGATGCTTGCTGAGGCAAATGCTTGTAACAGCTCTGGGCATCTACTGGTAGATTTTACCAGGTCAGCTACGCTCTCAAGAGAAGGCAGACACTGTATGTGTACATCATGTCTATATTAGATTAGTGACAGGAATGTATACATATGTATGGATAAATGCTCTCAGGGAAGATATCTTACCTTAAAAGTTTGCAGTTGATGAATATAATATCCCTTCACTCCAAACTTTGGTGAGACTCAAACTTTGCAAGTTGAAAAACAAACCCTGATTTGATCCTCTGGCATTTTAAATGTGATCTTTGCCCAGCAAATAACATTAATCCTGTCCCACATAACGTGCTGGCTCTTTCATACTAATATTCTCTGGCAAAGCTCTTGAGCAACCAGTTGTGTCTTGTCAGTGGAGACTTCAGTGCAGGTGGGAGTCTATTGGTCTCACTGAGGAAAAGCTTTGCCAAAGCAAGGAAAGCAGGATCTGGTCTTGGAGGTGAACATCATCCAGAACTGATGTTTTCTGCATTTCAGTCAATTTAAACTCACTGATACTTTTCTTCCAACACCATGGTTTTGCTACATGCAAATCAGCAGCAATGGGGAGACAAAAATCCCTATCTGAAGCTTCCTCAGGCCATTGCTGTACCTGAGGTGCATCACCTGATGCATGGAGGGTTCACCTGTTTTAATGATGCCTTTTGGCTTGTGCATATCTCTTGGCAGTATCTGTGGATGAGGAAGAGTGGAGAAGAGCAACATGGGAACGTAGAGACCTTGTGTGCATGTTGTCTTGATGCAACAACTGCCAGGAGTTTGTATTTTTTAACAATTCCATTGTTACCTCCCATCTTGCTTTCCTGACTGCTTTTCAGTCCTCAGGTATGGCAGCGTGAAGGCAGGGAGCTGCCCCTTGACAGAGCACTGAGGGGCAGAGAGCAGGGTGACAGCACGCTCGGCGATACAGCCTCAGCTCCTGGCTGGTGGGCTTTGGGGGTGATGGTGCAGGCTCAGCATACAAGGCAGTGCAGGGCAGGAAGACAAAAGGCAAACATTCACTGCCAGCATGAGAGGGAAATGTGTAGGCATGGCTTGCTTCTGTTTAGCAGTTGAAGACAATTTGAAGGGCAGCATCAACAGTCTCCTCATCCTTATGGGCCTGGAAGAAGCATTTTCCTGCTCCATGTGATTTCCTGATGGTCTGGTGCCCCACAGGCTGGTCTCATGTTTGTTCCTGGTGGGACTGCTCATAGCAGAGGCCACCAGGAAGAAAGCCTGGCAGCCACCCAGAGCATGATGTATCTGCTCTGGGAGGGGTTTGCATAGGCATGTTGAATACAGTGTTATTTCCTTCCAGCTGTGATGGATTGCAGCAGGGGAATGTACAAGTGCCCTGTTGGGGATTAAAATAATACAAACCTCCAGAGGATCTGGTCAGCAAAGTCCTGTGAGATTGGTTTAAAAAATGTTATTTTGTCCTTTTGTGATAGCTTTTGCATTTTTGTGTTGAACCATCTGGGGTTTGAGCGTATTGCAACAGCTTGACGTTTCTCCAAAACTGGCACCTTGAGTTGCAGCTTTCTGGGCCCCCTTAAAAGGAAAAGACACTGAGAAACCAGATGACTTGAAAGGTTTGGCTCTTGGAGTGAGTGTGGGACACAGGTCAGTCAGGGTTGGTCCTAGGGTGGTCCAGACTGCGTATGAAGGGTGAGGTGTAATTAAACCTGCCAGGTAAAGAGCTTGACCTGGATTTGCCTTCCTCTGGTCCTTCCTTCTTCCTATCCCTTCCTCCCTTTCCCAGTAACCTTTCCAGTCCACCCTCTGGTCCCACAAAAAAAGCCACAGCCTTTTCTTTCTGTGCAGTACTGGTTGGCATTCCCATCACCACAGCTGCAGCCATGGAAAGCTTCTTTCTAAGGCACATCCTCCCCAGGGCAGTTGGAAAAGCCAGGGCCTGCATCTAGCTGCTTTTCCTCATGCTCTAAAACCAGCCCTGTTTTAAGATATCACAAATTTTGGCTGGGCTCAGTGCGGGGAAAGCAAGATGCTGTCAGTGCTACCACCCAGTGAGGGGAGGAGAAGCAAACTAGTGGGATGCCGCAGGCTGCTGAGTGGTTGGGGCTGTCCCTCTGAACAGATTTGCTGCGCATTGTGGTGTTTTCAACAGGTTTGTGAGTTTCACTCCCCCATTCCCCAGTTTTCCCCACTTAACTTTTGGGCTTTCTTTCTGCCAGTGGTTTTGGAAAATATACTAACAGTATGCCAGGCCTCATCCCAAGTGGAGTGCTAAATGGAAATTAACAATTAACATCTATTTCCAAGCCTCCAAAACGTTTCTCCAAAGATGTTGACACTCTTCCTGCTGTTGGGTGCTAAACAATAGGCACTGAGCCGTCTTTAGTTGTCTTGTGCATGCTAATTAGTCCCATACATGTGCTGGGAATGTACACACATGTGGGGGCCATCTCCACGTCTGCTCTGTTTAGTGCTCCTTCTCCAGAGATGAGGGTTTGGGACCAGTACCTCTGTGCTGGTCTGGGATGAACCTCTGTGATAGGTTTGATCCATAGCTTCCTCAGCAACTAAGTGTAACTAAGGAAGTGGACATTACAAAGTATTCCACGCGTGTTTTCCACATAGCAGAAGAAGAAGGCAGATAGGAGGGAGCTTTATCTTCCTAGTTCCGGCAAGGCTGGGGGGAGCAGGAGGAGCCTGGACAGTCAAGTCTGTTTCTGTTAGTTTTCTAGTCCGGGACTAGTAAGATTGTATCATGCCTGTTCTCCTTTCCTGACGTCTCTAAGTGTATTTGTCTGTTTCATTTGTTTTGGTTTAAGTTTGTCTCCCCTTAATCCTTGTTAACCATTCTCCCCTACCTTCTCCCTTTGTCCCCCTGGGGTGGGGCCCCACATAGTGTGTATAATTGCATACATAGTTGTAGATATTAGAAAATATAATTTTGTTTGGTTAATTCAGTTCCATTTCTTTTGAATTCTTTCCTTTTCAGTTTTTTTTCCCTTTGCCGGGAAAACCCTGGAGGGGGGGAAGCGAGGAGGCAGTCCAGGGTTGGTAAAAAAACTAAGCCAACCTGAGAAAACCTCAAAGGCAGAGCATCCTGAGGAAGGATAGGCACCAACTGGAGCAGCTCAGTGAGCAGCCAAACTCACATCCCAAGCATTGAGAAATGTTTTTAGTTTAAATACACAGGCCCTTTGAAGTCAGGACAGCAATCTCAGAGGGTAACATTGTGGCCCAGCTCACCTGCACTGCAAGAGTTGCAACGGGCAATTTAGAGGGGGATTTCCCTGTGCAGCAGAAACCTCTTCTCTTCTTTTGGTGCTTTTTGTGAGATTTCAATCACTCTAAGTCCCACTGAGTCCTGCAGGTGTGCTTTTTCTCTCAAGGTAATACTACTGGGTGGAAAATTGCCTATAAAATGTCTGTCCTTTGAGAGTGCAATCCGGGAAGTTGACCTTTTGAGGGCGTAAGGGGTGTTTGTTCATTTTGTTGATGCATTTATTTAACATTAAGGTGTTGAAAATAAACGAGGAAGCAGCCATCAGATAGTCAGTAAAAGCCCTGATGGTCTCTCCCAGTTTGTGAACAGAGTGTTGTTCTCTGCACACATCGAAGCCAACCCAAATCAGTGCAAACAATTGTTAAGTCATTAGCAAAGGCTGTGGCTGCCAGTAGTCCTAATATTAAGCCTTCTGGTGCTCTCCCTGGAATTGTCTGACTCGATTGCATCCTGTTACACTTGCAATCTGCTTTCTGCTTTCAGCAGATAGGCTAGCAGACGTTTAAATTCCCATTTAGAAAAATCGGAGAGCGTTCGGGTTGGGACATCTTGGTTTTTTCTCTGGCTTTTCTTCTTGCTCTGACAAGAACATCATGGTTCCCAGAGGGCAGTCTGGGGAAGGGCTTGATCTCCCTTGGGGCTAGGCACCAGCAGAAGGGAGAAGGGAGAAGGAGATGCCAGCATTCCTGCAGCCCAGGGAGGCATGAGCCTTTTTGGGGGGGGATCCTGGAGCAAGGGGACAGCACAAGGGACACAGCAGGGAGCTCACTGCCATGGACCTGGGGCTTGGCACAAGGATAAACTTAAATCTTTCTGTGTAAAGTTGAAGAGGAGGTGTTCTTTAACATGAACAGTGAGGTTCTTCCTCCTCAAACTATTGCACTGCTCCTCTTGACATAAAACAAGGGGAGCAGAGAGAGCTCCCTCCTTCCATTAGCCCTTCCTGCAGCCATTTGTACAATCCTGACCCTCGGGGTCACATCCCAGTGCTTCAGTGAACCACTAGCTGAGTGGATGTGGATGGGGCTCCTCCTGAGCCTGCCTTCCCACCTCCTCATCCCTTTCAGCTTACAAAGGCAGCCCAGATGAAAGACTGTTTGCTGAGGACACCTCGCAGAACTGGCCCCTGGCATTTCCTTTCAGTCTTATGAAAGATTTCCCTTTGCAGACTTTGCCTGGCCGCCTGAGGTGTGAAGTCGCTGGCTGCCAACAGCACTGCTTGGCGCCTGCCATTTCAGCATCAACAAGCGTGAAACACTGTCACAGCCTGTGGTAGCATTAAACATGAATTAATTTACTCCATTTAACTATAGGCAAGGCAGTTTCAGAGGTTTTAAAATGTGCAGGGACATAAAGTTCCCCTCCTGAATGGTTATGCTTAAGTCTCTCTCATTTGCACAGCTGTGAAGATGTCAGGAGGTTTCCTGTAGGATTTGGCTGGGATGCCAGCCTTGAGGCCAGCTTTTGCATCCTTAGCTCTGCTATGTGGGAGGGATCTGCAGATGTGGGCAGCCTTCATACAGACACTATCTGCCTGAATCCTAGTTTTGGGAAATTATGTCCTGAGGGAGTATTTTCTGATTTTTGGCCATGGCTGCATGACATAGTGAACCATAACCATGTCCTGGCATATCTGTCTGTATACAAATCATTATCTTAGTGTGAGGAAAATAATTTGCCTGGCAAAGTTCAACTCCTTGGTGCTGCTTAACACAGCAAAATTATATAAACAAATAAAGCCTGACAACCTCATTTTTGTCTGTAATGAACCATGTTTATCCTGTTGACAGCCTCCTGAGAGAGCGCTGTACACATCCCTGGTCAAAGAGAGCCATCACATGTGCATAAGTCATGTTCAAGGATTTGAGGAATGCTTTGGTGAGTACATTTCCTCCATGGAAGACACTTTTTGAAGGGCTTTGGGAAGCCACAAGACACAGATACATCCTGGCTGGCAGCACATCCTTTGACCTGCTTCCCACCAACATATGAAAACTATCGTTTCTCATTCCTTCAGTTCTGTGCACCAGGAGTGGGACTGGCCTGTGGACTGGTTCCCACATGCCTGGTCGGATGGAGAGCTGCTGGATGGTTTGAAGGCATTCTAGTTTAATCTCATCTACCAAATGTGGTCTCAAGGGAGGCTGAGGGGACAAATGAATGCCAGGCTTACCTAATGGCCATAGCCCCACTAAAAATCCTCAGGCAGAGGTAGAAAGCCTAGGAGAACCAAAGGGCATTTTGGTAGATACTCTGAAGTGTTCCAGGAGCCAAGTTAGGACCACCAATTGAGCATCATGCTAATGACTGCAATAGACAACCTCAATATGCTCTTCTTCAGTCAGAACACAAATTTCCTGTTCATCCCTCTGTTACATGGAAATGTGAGCAGTAGATTTGATCTTTCAGCTTGTGAAAAATCAGTTGGTGTGGCAGGGGACAGGCAGAGTTGCCCCCCAGTATCAGCAGAGATCTCTCATCTTCATGAGGGTGGGACTACATTGTTCGTACCCACAGCAGAAGCTGGTGTGAGATATGACAGTCCCCTGCCACAGGTGCTGTCATACCAACAAGCCTTGCCATCAGTGACATCAAGGAAGAAATGCTTGCTATTTTTCAGAAGGCTGTTATAGGCAGTGTAGGGAGGGGAAACTGGAATGGAAAAGGAAAAGCTGCAGAAATTCTATGACTTTCCTCCAGAAAAGCAACAAGGAACACCACCACCTGAGAAAGAGGTAGCAAACCCTGCTTTCCTGTCAGGACTGCAGTGTCCCAGAGCCAGCAGGAGGGGTGTGGGCCCAGGGATATGCTCCAGGAAGGGACACAAAGGGAGCTGGCTCTACTCTTTCCCTCTCCCCAGTTTTGCACCTCCCTAGTAGAGGACACCAGCACTGACCACAGCTCCTACGTTTCCTCCCTCTAGCATCTCATTTGGGAGGAAAAGAAGCTGATGGAGCCATGAGGAGGGAAGGGTTGCATGCTTGGGGTGTTGGCAATGAAGAACATGAAGGTAGTTCAGGCAAGAATGATGTATGTATAGATGAATATAAAAATATATGTGTATATATGTTCAGTTCTGGGCCCCTTAAGACAAGAAAGACATTGAGGAAAAAGAAGGTGGTGAAGGGGCTGGAGGACAAGTCCTGTGAGGACTGGCTGAGGCACCTGGGGTTGTTTAGCCTGTGAAAAAGGAGTCTCAAGGGAGATCTTAGCACTCTCTACAAATACCTGAGAGAAGCTTGTAGCCAGGTGGAGGTCGGTCTCTTTTTCCAGGCAGCCAGGGATAGGACAAGGGGAAATGACCTCAGGTTACATTAGGGAAAGTTTAGATTGCACATTAGGAAAAATCTTCTCACTGAAAGGATTTGCCATGTGAAGCTCTCCTCAGTGTTTCCCTTTTCATGCTCCTTGGACTCGTTGGGGCTCCCTAACCCTACTCCACGAAGGACTGGACTGAAGCAGCAACTCCTGCACTTCTCCACTCTCCCTTCCTATCTCCTTGTGGTTTTGCTGTAGGAGAGGGTTGCTGGTGGTGCCTTGCCTGCCACAGCTGAGCCTCCAGCTGTCAGGGCAGGTGTGGGGGCTTCACACGTGCAGCTGTGCCTAGGGGCCAGATTTGTACCTTGCAGCATCTGTTTGGGAAAGAGGTGGCTCCTGCCGTGGGAAAGGGCTTTATCTCACTGCCAGTTCCCCTCCAAGGAAGCAGGTACCTCGGGAACACCACAAACACTGCCAGGAAAATTAATCCCCCATGCAGAGACAGGACAGGGAAGGGTGGCTGGGCCCAGCCCTCCCAGGAAGGCAAGGGATGGGAAGCTGCTTGTGTGCCCTGAGGGGAAACTCCTCTCCCATCCCTGGGTGACAGGTTTGTGACAAGTGGCTTAAGGATACTCAGTTTCTCAGGAGTCACAAGCATCTCTCAGTGCCCAGAGCTGCCAAATTATGCATGCTGTCCACGGGTATATGTATGACTGCATAGGCAGTCACAAAAATATACATGCATATACCTGCATATATGCAGATTTATATGCGCACATATATGTGTGTGTACAGCAGGCGCACCCAAAACTTTTATCAGTGAACAGGGTCTGACTCAGTGACACAGATTCATGTCAAGGCACACATTCCTCACCATCTGTGGCTCCCTGCCTCCAGGGGGGTTTAGGGTGGTCTCCTCCAGTGTGTGGGTGCAGAGGCTCAGCAGCACTGCCTTTGGCACTGGCTGCTTCCCATGGTGCTGCTCTGAGTCAGCGCAGGTGGCAGATGATTCATCTCCGGCATCAGTATGATGCTCATCTGCACAGTCTCAGGTTAGATGGGGTTTTTTTCTGTATTTTTTTTTCAATGCCCAGCTGATTTATCGACTTGTGCTGGTGTTTCAAAAGTTTCAGTCCCAGGGGCACTGTCTTCTGTGGCCAGTCTTCTAGGAAAACTGTGCCACTGCTTCCCTTCCTCCAAGCTGAGCTGTGCCATCTGAGGTTTTGCAGTCTTCGCTCTTTCCTTTCATATTGACTTAGGGTTGATTTTTTATGGCATCTGGGTAGCATTAACTTTCTAGGAGTGACAATTTTTCTTGCCATCTCATCCCTAATAGTTTAGGAGGGCAGTGATAACCACAGCACCCTCCAGTCTCACTCCTACAGGACTTGGCTGAAGGGTGGTGAAATGGTTTTGCTGAAAATGTGTTATACTAGCAGAAAAGTCTCCCCAAATGCTTCTCCCTCTATTGAGTTGCCACGACCCCTCTGAAGGAAACCAAAACACTCGCCCAGAGTGACAAAACACATACTCAGCTTTTAGTGGCACAGAAGTGAAACCCCTTCAGCTACCAGCAGTAAAGCTAGCAAGATATTGGTCCTCTACTGTACTCATTGGCTCATGAGGTGGAAAGAGCTTCTAGAGATAGTGAGGGTGGGGGCATGAGGGCTTTAAACTAGGTGTTTGCAAGTACCAACTGGAGATGAGAGGGACAAGTGGACATCAAATTGTCATGAGATTGGTCCAGAGAGTGAGAGGACTTTGAAAGTATAGAAAGTACAGTGGAAAGAAATACCCTCTCTTCCAGGAAGGAAATACCCCCATGGATGTGGGGAAGAGTGAGAGAGAGGGGGGAAAGACCAGACCATAGCGTGGATGTGGCAGAGACCATGTGGCTTTCTGGCTTAGATTTTGACTGTAAGTGTTTTTCAAAAAATAGTAATAGTTTCTCAGAATAATCTAGCAGGTGTGAAATGCATCTTCACCACAGATACATTTTCACTGCTTGTGGTGTTCCCTCTGAAGTGGGCTGTAAAAAAGCCTGCCTAATTGAGTGTGTGCATAGATGGAGAAAGTGCAATCTAAGATAATTAATGCTAATTAATTATTGCATGGTCAAATGAGCAGGAAATGCATATAGAAGCTTGAAAAAATTAATTATATGAAAATAGGATAATTGCTTGTGTGTTCAGATGCACATTTATCTGAGCAAGCATATACTCCACATTTTAAAAAGGGTTACTATAGGACCAAAAAAAAAAGCTTTGAAGGGAAAACATTTCCTAAAATACTCACTACCGTATATTTAAAAAAAGAAACAAAGCTAGCAAAAAATAGATGAGGTTAAGAAAAAGACACTAGTTTCAGTATCACTTACCTTTGAAAGGGAAAATGCTGACATTGCACAGCCTGTTGCACTCACTGTACAAATACATCTGGCCTGTGAATGCAGCCATTGTAAAAAAAAAAAGAACACCCAAAAGGCGAAATTTTGCAAATTGTTTTCACAGTGTGCAGCATTATGTTTTGTAAGGAATTGCAGTGAGGCTGGAGAAAAGCAAGGTGAGAAGGCTGATGGGTGAGTGGCTGAAACCCACAGGATGGGAGAGCCCAGAGACAAGCTGATGGCTTTTACATCTGCCATAAGTTGGCCCAAATAACCATTACAGCTGCACCAGACAGAAGCTGGTTTCCTTAAAAATATAAAAATACTTGCTTAGAAAGTCTCCAGAGCTATTGGGAGCCAGATTTTCTTCCCGTATGTTTTTTTCCCTGTCAGCTCCCTGACAAGTGCATGATGAAATGCTCCTTCTTAGCAGCTGAGGATGGGCTCAGTGCTGGTGGAGACAAGGGGAGATGGTGGCTGTAGCTTGAGAACCTGAGGCTCCTTAAGGTGACTGCTCCCCAGTCACCACAGGCTGTTGCACATCGGGCATATAGCACTGCATTGCTAAGCAGGTGCAGCAACTCCTTCAAGCACGACCTCCAGAGTACTGGTGGGATGTGTGAGACAGTTTGTGATGGAAAACACAGAAATACCTGTCCAGGGAACCTGAGATAGGCTTTCAGATCCCAAGAGAGCGACTTAAATTATAAACCTTTATAGCCAAAATTTCACACTATGTCCCACCCCCTCATCCAAGGATTCCAATTTTAGATGTTTGATTGAAAAAACAAGCTTGCCAAATGTTTGCAAAAATTGCTTGGTGGAAAATCTGATTTTGTCCTCATACTGTGTTTGATTCAGAAATTCATCCTAACCCTTGACTGAAGTTTTTCAGTGCCAAGACATGTCTGTTTATCTGTTTACACCTTTCCTCTGAGAAGCAAGTGGGAGGAAGATGAACAGATCTTTCTCCAAGGAAGAGCACCACAGTTTGTTGTTGATGCACCTCAGTGCACTTCCTATGGCCTTTGGAGAAAAAGAAAGAAAGATGAAGAAGCTACCCTTGATAATAGGCTCAGTGTTTTCTGGGACCTACTCTTGCCCAGAGGGCTGGAGGACAAGCTCAGCAGCGCACCTGAAGGCATAATGAAGTCCTCAGAAATATCTAACAGCTAAATTCTCAACTCTGAAAGGCTGCAGCAACCCTGATTGAGGATTCATTGAATATTTTATCCAGGCTGACCTCCAGGAAGAGGATGGATGAAAGTGTGAGGGGGAGTGCGATATGTATTAAATTAGAAATAATCAGCAGTTCCAGGGAGCCCCAGCAGACCATTTCCAGTAATTGATTTTTTGGGAGCCCCATGGATAGAGCTTTTTTTTTTTTTTGTATAATGGATCTGACCCCCAGTAATTAACTAAGTAATTCCTCTAACAACTGCATCCTCTTTGAAATGATATTTTCATGGCTTAGAAGTAACCAGAAGCAGCTCTGATCACGATGCCTGTGAAGTTTACATCTCTGGGCCAGTCCCATCCCATCCCTCTAATATCCCCATCCCTCTCAGCCCCAGCTGCCCCCCATGCTCAAGCCTCACGCTCTGTCCTCTGAGCTGCCCACTTGCACATGAAAATCTTGTGGCAACATCTGTAAATGTGATGTAAAGACAGTGCAAACACCTCACACCCTGTCCCCGGCACAAGGGCCGCACCTGGTCTATTGCTGGGCACTAAAGGAGGTTTCAGCAGATGCCAGGGTGGCTGCTGAGTACAGGAGTTGGGCTGCAGGTGCGTCATTTCTTGCCGGGAACTTGGACATTTGCTGACACTGGGGATCCAGTGATGCTGTGCGGTAGCTCAGGCAGGAGTGACTTGTCCTCAGTAGCTGTAGGGTCATGAGCATTTGGAGTTGGAGGTGCAACAACTTAGGAAGGAAGGGTCTTTAATTGCATGCAGGGCCAAGTGTGACACAAAAGGGTTGTATGTTGTAAACTGTCCACCTGCTCTGTTCCAAGATGTATTTTGGGCATACATAGGAGATAGCAGACAGATTTCTGCTATTCTATTCCATTTAAAACTACATCCCTAACTCTAACACAGTTAGTAGAGCAAGATTAACCACTAAGTCCATTCTTGACTGGGAGCTGCACAGGCATATCTTTTCCCAGAAGAAGTCTTTAAACTTGAGGGCGTACAATGGATACAAATCCCTGTGGCCACTGGCCAAGAGGGTATGATTACAAACTAGCAGGGGTGCTCACTTCCTCCAGCTTCATATAAACTGTGTAATTATCCTTTGGCTTTAATGCTGGTGTCATCAGTGCAGTGTTGGCTCATCAAGTTGGCAGGAGACTGCTCAGTCTAAGCAACAGGAAGTTTCCTCTGCAAATGCTTAAAACTTTAAGCATTATTTATTGAATAGGTAGGATGAGAGCCAGGACATAGCAGAAATGTGAGGAGTTTCCCAGGTGACTTTCCAAAGTCTTTGAGATACTAGCAGGTCCAGCTCCAAAGTTATTAAAAGGAAAGAAAATATTCTCTAAAGAGCTTATGGCTATTATTCTTTCTCTCTCCCCCTCACTTACCTGGCCAAATCTCTTCAATCTGCCTTTATTTAGTAAAGTTAAGGAAACAATTTTTTTTTAAATAAAATTAATTCTTCCTGAGTGATCTTGGTGGAAGAGATAGAAGAGAATACAAATCATGGCACCACATTTATTCCTGACAATGAGAGCTGTTGCTGCTAGTCCTGAGACAAACAGATAAGTTCAGTAATTATAGATAAGTGCTTTTGTTTGATCTGTATAACAATTTCTGCATTTTCAGTTAATTTCCCTTAGGCACTCACAAGGTAGGAAGTTGTTCTTATACAGTCTGTATTTTAATCTATTTTCAATTGACTTTTTTTGTGGGCAAACAAACAACTTTCTTCCATTTTTAGGACTAAACATTTTCCTGAGACTTTGTATGAGCTGAATCTATGACTGGTTTTTAATATGATTCTGACTTCTACCCTTTCCTCCAAGTAAGTCAGCAAATAAAATAGGCCATTGCTTCACTCTTGATTTTCCCCAGTAAAAAAACTTCAAAGTGCCCTGGCATCTTCCAAGGCCTTTCTATAACTAAGACGCCAAAAGCCCTGGCAAAGATTCGTCCTAAGTGTGCTAGATGCCATACAAACTTCTCCAGCAAAGTGAGAGTAGTGTGCAAATAACTCAAAACCTTTGATTTCCCAGCCAACAGATTCCTGTGAAAGCCCACTGGGACCTTTTCCAAAAGTATAAACAGACACACAGATGCTGTGCTAAACCCCATGCACCCCACGTGCTTAGCAAGCTAACACACAACCAGAACTTCAAGGTTGCTTGCAGAAACACTTCCCTGGCCAGGATGTTCCAAAGTGGGCATGATTTGAAGCCAGCTCCATAAGTGAGTGATGAAGCCAAGTGTTTTGATATCCCAGCTTCAACTGCCTGAAACAAAGTTGAAGTGATGGGTCAGGTTGGTGAGCCAGCAGGTTGGCTTACGCAGGTGTTCAGAAAACACTTGTATGTCTGAAATCTCCCCACTGTATTGGTGGGTTTGGATGACTGTGGGAAACTTCAGAGGTTTCTGCTAGGGAAAGAAGTGGTTTTTTGGTATGTGAAATGAATGCCATGAGAGTTGCTTGTCAGCTTGACTGGGAATTGTTCTTTTAGTGGTGAGAGAGCAGCAATTAGAGAAACCATAAAGCAAACCAGGTATGTTGAGCTTTGCATCCTGCCCTTCTTCTCCTCCATGCTTTCTGGCCCCAAGAAAGGTAGCCTTGCTGCAGTACAGCAGCACTCCCCGCTCCTACCTCAAGGCTCAGTTTGGCCCTGACAGCAACACCAAAAGGGGTGTCCAGTGAGTCTGGCTGAAGAAGAGGGCAAATGAGTGGCTTACTTTTGGTGTTTCTTTTGGTCCAGCTGATGCTGGGGGTAAGGGTGTACTGAATGGTGGTGCAGAAAGGCAATGAGAGTGTGGCCCAAGAATCACAGAATGGTTTGGGTTGAAAGGAACATTAAAGACCATCTAGTTCCTACCCTGTTGCCATGGCCAGAGACACTTTCCACTAGAGCAGGTTGCTCAACACCCTGTCTAACCCAGCCTTGAACACCTCCAGGGATAGAGAAGAAATTTGCTTGGTCTGAGCAGTCCTTTGTGGCCTTGTGGTAGCTGCCCCTTGATGAGGGGCAGTCATCCTTTGGCAATGTAAGACCTCTTGTGGTCAAAGGAAACATCTGTCTTGGCAGTGCTGTGACTGAAAGCCACATCTGAGTGGGTTGCATCTCTGATTGCAATGAAGCCTCAAGGATATTTCCATGAAGTTTCTAAGGCCTGATGAACCCTAGAGTTTCTGAAGCATCTTGTCTGTGTTTGGGTTACATAATGAAAAAGCTGATATTGAACTGGATGAAGAAACATCAGTATAAGGCAAAATTGCTGTGTTTGTTACCATTCTCTTGGTTGGACAGTGAAGGACTAGATAAGAGGAGGTTTCTCAGCTGCTGGGAGGTGGGGACAGGAGCAGAGGCAATTGCTTCTGGGGACTCCCTGTGCTGTCTGAGAGCAGGGGCTCTGTGAAGGGACAGTCACTGCAGTGTAACAGGGATAAGTGCACCATATAGTCCAGTGTCATTGCTCCTGGACAATGTTGAAATGCAATGAGTTTCCTGGCTGCAACCCTTATCTGTGCCCACTTGTGGTCCCATGGAGCAGGTGGCCATGCTGCCTGATGGGAGGGAGAGCTCAGCTCACAGGCGTGTGAGCCCATGCCCTTTGCCATCAGCCCTTCCTTATACTAGCCCGGATGTCATCTTAACATCTCGCCAAACCTATGAGCATGATTTCATTCTATGTCAGTTTTGACACAGACCCTTCATTGATAGTTTTGGATACCTCTGGGCATACCTCTGGCCAGTTTGTCCACTTCCCATCAGATTTTCCCTGTTTGTTTCCTTTCTTGGACAGTTTCTGGGACCAGACAAATGGAGAATGGCACCTATCAAGTTTAGGAGCAGGAATATGTTGTGGGATCAAGTTTAACAGCGTCGTTGTGCCTGGCAGTGAGAGAGAGCATGAGTGTTAATTGTGGTCCATGTTAGTGTCAGCTAGGTGTAGAGGGAATGAGTGTCTAATAAGCATTTGACACAGTTCACTATCAGTCATGGTAGATTAAATAACAAGACATACATTAACTCATTTAATAATTAGCTACCATCATATCAACTTGATAAAAGAGTACTATTAAGTAAGTCTGACATTGTATTTATACAGTCTTTAATTTTTAACATGGAAGATGAAGATAAAGTGACTGCCAAGGAGCACATCGTAACACCTTTTCCAGTTATGTTGGGGTAAATATCTTTTTGACAGCATTAAAGGCTCATGGAAGCAGTTAATGTTAACCCCCATGTCTGGTATTTTTCTGAAACCTTTAATTTGTATTAATTGCTCCCTTGCCTCCCTTTTCCCTGGGAAAGAGCAAACTGGGAAGAGGCCCCTGCCTCAACAGAGTGAGTTTCAGGGGAGGAAAGTGAGGATGTGGTGAAGAGTGGTGACTGTCCTCATGCCTGGGAGCACAAGGAGGAAGGATGGAAAGAGTACCCAGCTCGGGTCTGCTGGGGGATTCTCCACGGTGCTTGAGCTCTTCATTCACATCTCTTTGCATTACTTTATCTGTGTAAAAATAGCAATATTGATCTTTTTTCCATGTCATCTCATTTGCTATGTCACTGCTAGCGTTGCTGTACGTGTAGGGTTAACTGCATTTCCTGGCGTGGTTCAGCGTGAGAGCTGCTATCTGTGCTGTCCTCTGTGCATTTCTGTTGACCACATGGAAAGTCTGGGTTTATGCTTATGTGGCAACAAAAGTGGTGTGTGGTTTGTGAGTGACTGTAAGTTGGTTACATCTAGCAGATACCTTCCCCATAGTGAAATACTAGTAGGAGTTCAGATGAGAAACATTCTCTTCGATTACAATCATGTTGTATAAAATTGCTGTATGAGTATTTTGTCTTTTATTTTGCTTCTGTTGGTGATGGGATTTTTTTGGTGCTAGCAGTGCTTGTTTGAGCCCCTTGGGTAGCACCTACCCTCCAACAGGATCTTTGATCCTTTGCCTACACTTCTTGATTTAAAACCCATGCAGGAGAAGACCTGCCGGTGGGAATCACACCCAGCAATGTCTGTCTTCTGGCCAAGGCACTGGTGAGCACCCAGGGGAAAGTGGAGCTGCCGTGGGGTTTTCCAGCAAAACTTCCCCAGTAAAGGTGCTCCATTATGGTGCTGGAAGGACTTCTCCTGCAGCAGCTCGTCTGATCCTTTGTCAAGCCCGTGTAAGCTTTTGGCACACAGATGTGCTGCCAGGTTTGGCCAGCTGCTGTGCAGATGAGTATCTTTCCCATTTTCAACACACTTCCTGCTAGTTCCTTTCCATTCCTGCTTAGTTCCTATGTGAAAATGAGTGTGAACCATCCCCACCTGCTGATGTGTACTGGCTCATTGCCTGTGCTATGTCACTGGGCAAGTCACTGCAGATTAATGTGGGGGTTTTGGGGGTTTAATTGCAGTTTAAATTCAGAAGGTAGATTTAAGTTTGGTTGAGTTTGGGTTTGTTTTGTTTGTTTGTTCATTTGTTTCTGGGAAAAAATTTTAGAAGCTGATTATTTGGTTTGCAAATAGATATTGACTAACTTCAACATTAACTTCTGTGTTTATTGCTGTGCTGCTGTGAAAAACTAAGTGGCCATGCCATAGAAGGGTTGCAGAGATCTTTATGAAAGAGACTTAAATACTGTTATACCAGTGCATTCTGTGTTAAATACTGCAGTAATGCCAGTGGCCGATACTAAAAAATAACAGTAGACTCAGAAAAAAACAGAAGCCAGCTTAAAATCATAAGAATTAAAGTAATGTATGTATATATATATATAGATAAACACACACATAAATATATATATACATATATATATTTATAGACACCACTTTACTTCTTCTTTACCCTTTGAATTTTGAGACTACTGTTTATACTTGCAAGGTCTTTTCCTACACTCATGTGTTGTATCAGTGCTTTTTTATTATATTAAATACCAAGTTCACATGATATTACTCAGCTGGAGGGCCAAGGTCTTAAGAAAAGTAAATATGACAGGATTCTTGATAAAATCATGGGAGATGACAAGCTACTGTAGCTCCTTAAAGTGTCTTTTCTGGTGAAACAAGTTGAATACTCAGCTGGGAGTGGGTGCAGGTAATGATTCTGAAAAATCACATTAACAATGTTCATGCAGGAAAATGAGCTCTTGATGGGAGGTGCTAATTGTTATTAATTAAACAACTTACAGATGATATGATTAGTATTGACCCACAATATTAAAACAGTAAATTACTTACAGAGTGGGCAAGACTACAATACAGGAAATTGAATAAGTTAATAAATCAAAATTAATGGGTGTCTGGAACAATTAAAGTCATTAGTGGAACTACAGTCACTTTAAATATGTAAAGGGAAGTTCATAAAAGCTAATAATGTTACCCTGGAAAAGGACTTCTTGGACCAAAACAGAGACACAGACTAGCCCAGATCCCACATAATGGGACCATCAAATGAGGGGGTCACCTGTGGACAAGAGAGGCATTTCTTCTCTGTGGCTTCCTTAAGGTGACTCAGGGAAATTGTTTCCAAGCTGTATGCACCTCTCCACTGAAGCCAATGAAAATTAAGGACTGTAAATATCTCTCAAGGTCAGGCTTTGATGTGATGTCCTCACAGAGATTTATAAAAAATAAATGGCATTTAATTTAATAAGCCAAATCCTACTCCACACTCATAATGGCTTTTTAAAGTGCTCTAAGACTTGGAGACTCAATAAAGGTTTAGAAGAAAAAGTACTGCTTGCTGGCTGCTGCTGGCACTCTAGGCTGCTAGTGACTCGTGGTGCCTCTGCTTTCTTGTCAGGCTGTGCTGGTATGGCTGCTTTGCTCCAGTTCAGAACCAGAGCCTCAGTCCATAAACTTTCTCTGTCCCTCTGAGCACAGCAACCATCTGCCTGGAGAAATGACCATTTTCCACACCGTGGAAATGTTTCACTGACCGTGACAGGAGGAGGCTCTCCCAGCAGGCACAACGTGGAAGAGAGGGCTGAGATGTGTGTGAAGCCCTGGGCTACAGCTGGAAGGGAAGCCCTGGGAGCTGAGGCACCTGCCCACACCTGGTATCTGGGGGTGTCTGTGCAGGTGGCACTGCCTCCCACACAGAGCGAGCATGTACACTGGCAATCTGCTGCTTGCAAACTTCCCTTCTGAAAGTACAGCCACAGCATTGAATGTCATGCACAACAGGGTTTGTTCTCTGTCCCTTCCACTACAGCCTAAACAAGGGAAGGAGTCCCACCAAGTCCCATGGCAGTGTCTACATTGACTTGAGTGGAACGCCACGTGTGGTCTCCAACTATGAAATCTCACATATACCAGTGAGGTTCCCACCTGTGAAAGGAAAAAGGGCTTGCACTTGAGGGATGAACTATTTCACCATTCAGGACACAGAACCCTGTGTTCAAAGGTGGTCTTCTTGGTCTTCAATGTGAAGCTGCATTTCCTGGTCACCTCTGGAGACCATGACCACCAGCTTCTGACCTGTAGGGTCACGTGGACACGTAGGGCATTTTCGAGAAGAGAAAGGGACAGGAACATGCTTTGAACCCACAGCAGGGCAAAGGAGGTAGCATGCCATGGGTCTGCTCCCCATTATTTTTGTTAATTTATGTGAAAACGCAGCAAAGCCTTAACATCCAATCATGAAGGAACTGAATAACTCCAGCCAAAGTTGTACTCTGTTACTGAGGCAGATTTAATCAACAGGAACCAGTGCTGGAGGGCAGTGACAGATAAGCAGAGAAATTAGTCCCAGAGTCATTGTAATTAAAAACATCTGGGTGATGTCAGCCTGCTTAAAAGGCCCTTTTCATGAAGAGTTTTTGAGTACTCCTAAAACCTTTTTACTAAGTAGCAAGAGCAAACCTGTGCATTACCTGCCACACTTTTTTCTGTGTGTGTGTCTATGCAATATTTACGGGTTTGGATATTTCTATAAATACATTATTCCATTTTTCAGTGTTGCAAAATCAATGCCACTGAAGAATTTCCAAGGACAAACTGATGACCTCAGAAGATGGAAATGCTTAACAAATTTCTACATCCACTGGAGAGACTTCCACACGTGTATCTTACCCAGAAACTTCAGCCAAGTCTTTATTTGTACACGGGGAAATATTCTTTTTCTATATGAGAATTTTGTTTTCACTGACACTAAGAAACAAGCTGTACCTCTCATCCCCACCTCTGCTGCAGCAGACTTGGTTCTGATGGATGCAATTCAGATGGAAAACAGGCAGAGTTCAGCTCTCCTTCCTGGAATGTACCACAACACTTTCAACATCAATGCCCTTCAACTGGAGAATATGTCCTTTACTTCATTATTAAGTAGGGTGAAGACAAATGGGTTACTTCAGGGTCAGTGCTGGTGTGGGAGTCTTCCACCTGGACTCTGAGAGGGTTGAACTGAGTACTGGGCATGGGAAGGGATGTTGAGCTGCCACTGATGAGAACAGGGTGCTGCTTTGATTTTCTCCAGCATGGGAAAGAAAGAGGTGGTCAAACTCTGTACCCTCCCAGCCTCTCCCCTGCATTTAAATCCCCATCTGTCATGCTGAGGGGATGAATGTAACCTTGTCTTCTGCACATCCTGCTTAATGTCTTTGTTCCTCACCTCTGCCCATGTCTTGAGGTGCACCATAAATCCCTTCCTTGTGTCCTTGGTAGGAGGTGCAGATGGGGTGGGAACGCTCTCATCGAGCTACCACAGTGCACAGGAAGCCTGACTTATTGCAGGCAGGCACCTGTGCTGCCTTTCTGGGGGTGGGCAGCATAGGGACTTGCTGAGGATTTCCCCAGCAGGGAAATTGGCCAGAGCAGGTACAGCCACAGGATGTTTTCCCTTTCCTAAGGTCAGTAAGACTTTATGATGATGAAGGACTAATATGCTTAGTGTCTGAAGGGGATTATTATTAGCTATTATAAGTTTAATTGACAGCTGATCATGATTTTTATTATTTGTAGGACTTGCTTTGCACCTTTCAATAGCTAAACTTCACAGCTTATGGGTTCGGTTTACAGTCTTAGTGAGAGACGTCCTCATTTAATGTTAGTGTGAGACTGTCAAATAAAAGAGAGCTCAGGCCTTTTTCAGATGCTCTCGTTGTTATTTTATGGGATTTGATGCAGGGGAATGGATGCTTCAACACAAACTTGCTGTCATTCTGAGGACTGATAGGAGAGGGGCTGACAAGGGTCACTGGGAGCTATTGCAAGATATGCCATACAGTGAAATGTCACTGACATCTCCATTAATGGAGTGCTACAGGAAATTTTCACTGCACTAAAATTAACCTGGGGTATTATTTAAGCATTTTGTCAGACTGATCTAATCTGCTTTTCCAGGTGTTTATCACATAACCATAGTTGGGATATCTTTGCATGCTACAAAACTCTCTGAAACTCTGTGAACATGTTATACTAGAGACTGAATTTTCTTTGTGTAAGCATCTCCCTGAAACAGAAAGGGCTTGCTTTGTCTTTGTTGTACAAAAGATTATAAGGGTTTTTTTTTTTAGGATAAGGCCACTATAATACATTCCAAGCCCACTGAGACTGATTTTATGGTTCTCTGCCGCAGAGAATCTGATTCTTTGAGCCTCACTCTTTCAGCAGCAGTCTCTAACATGTGATGCTGTGTCCATTGGGGCTGGTCATTTTGGTGCTGGCTCACGGAGGTGCAGAGCTTTGCCTGCCCCAGGGATCCTCTGCAGCTCTGGAACAAGCCCACAGGCTGAGCACGCCACAGCCGATGCGTGAGAAAAACATCGGCCGCTTTTGTAGATGTTTCAAACAAAAGGAAGGAAAAAAGACACATTCTCTGACCTCTTTGCTGAAATGTGCTCCCCACATTATTTCTCCCAGCTCAGGGGAGGTTGTGTTTTCTAAAGTGCACAAATAGCTCTGCCAGTATCCAGGGCTATTTTGAAGACACTTTTCTGTTATTTTTTTTTCTGGCATGCAGTGTCTTGAAAATGTTTAAATTTTCTGCTAAATAGAAATGCAGTTTTCTCAAAGAGATTTGTGTTGTAGGAATATGGACAGGAGGAAACCCTGCCAGATAATAAGAACATCCAACTGAACCACTTCATTTTGTATCAAGATGTGTCATCTATACCATAAGAGGAATGGACTGCACTGGGGCAAGGTCAGACACACCGTCTTTTAACCAGACTTCAAGACAAACTACATGGTGGCAAAGTCCACCTAAGCAAACCCTTAAAAGCAAAGAAATGGCCAGTGAGAGGGAGGGTTTTTGTCAGCCTGCTGCCTCATTCTGCTCTTGCAGCCCCCAAAATCTTCCTCTACAGAAGGGCCTAGGGTGTTCTACCAGCAATGCCACATAGCTGGGATGGAGCAGGGTTGTCATTTGCCCTGCCCTCCCAGAATTAATTCCTACGACAGGTCCCCAGACTGACTGTGATGCATCCCAAAAAAAACAAGGAGGCCAAAGGATGCCTGTAGGATGGGGTGGGGGAGCTTGTCCGTCTGCATTTGCCGCTTCTCTACTTCCCAAGGCAGTGGTGGATGAGAGGTGTAGGCACCTAAATTTTGTCTAGCTCCAAAGTCTTGTAAAACATAATAGACCAGATCAAAGGCCTCTGCAGCATAACAGCAACTTCCCTCCTTCCCTCCTAGCTTTTTGCTAAGGCGGTATTGGGAGCACAAACCTGAACCAACAGGTTGAGGGCAAAATCACATGTTTTCACAGGGAATGACGTTTGCACTTCAATAACCAGGAATAAAATGCCTGAGACCAACAACTTGCTGAGTGCAACAGCTTACTGGTTATTAGGCAAGTACAAACCTGAGGGAATGGCTGCTCTGGCAGCCTCATGCTCAGGCAGAAGCGGGCAGGGGAGGTGGTGATGCTTTTGCTGCCCTTTGCTTCACTCATCCGCCTCAACTGTCCTTGCTTCAGCAGTGCAAACCAGTGGTGCCCACTCCACTGGGACCTGGGATCCTTCCTTTCTAAGAGCAGTGCACCATGGGGGCTGCTGGTGGTGCACTGGGAGAAAAGAGATGAAACTTCTCACCTGGGATTAATTAGAAGTCTGTGCTGGTGCATGGGAGGTCTCTGACAGGAGTATCACTTAAAGAAGTGCTGTTGTTAGCCCTTGTTGTGGCTCCTGGAAGCAATACTGATATCAGCCTTACAGTTTTCCCTGCTCCCAAGCTCAGTAATGCTATTCCAAACAAGTCAACCCACTTACTGGGGATGTTGATTGCCAAGGAACTTGTTGATCATACCAGCTGATGCAGATGCTGTTGAAAATCAAAAGTTTTAAACTTTGGAATGCCACCAGTATTTCCAGTTTTCTTTTGAGGGTGGGCTGCACTGAAAACATAAAGTGAAACTTCTAATAATTACCCAGTTCTTACTGAAAATAAAGGTGTGCAGCAACTTAGTCCTTGCTATCTGCAGAGCAAGCTGACGGATCATCATCAGAGGAACAGGATCAAGATTTATGGAAAGACTTACTCTATAGCAATATAGTGTGATGTTTCTATGAATATTCATTCCCATTTTAAAAGTGACTTTACGTTGTTCATTCTGGGCTAGCTGGTGTCTCTGGAGACAATTAATTACCCACTTATGGATACTGGCTAATTAATTTACCTTGAATTTTTAAAAAGCAAAGCTATCTTGCAGCATGTTTTCCAAGTGAGACCTTTTATTACAGATGGGAACAGTGAACAGTGCCTGGGCAGCCCATACAGTAAAAAGCAGGGGAGAATCCCATCAGTTGCAATATCCCTTGGGTATTTCAGCAACACTGGCCCTGACTTTGGTCCTTGGAAGTGTAGCTGGGGTAAACCCTGAAGTATCTGCTGTGATCACATGCCTTTCCCCTGTAGCCTCCCCCTGCCCACATAACTACAACCCCCCACCCACACTTATGTACCACGATGAGATAAAGCCCTGGCAGAGAGCAGGTGCCTTTGGAGGTACTGTTTAGTGGACTAGTCTATGGGGAAATTAAACACAGGGCCAAAGGGCCAGTGACCATGAGCAAGATGTATGAAGTGACTTCAAAAAATTGCTTTGCCAGAAGCATCTCACCACCAGGTATCAAACCACTATGGCCACCTTCAACCAAAAGACACCACCTATACAAAAGACACCTCCATGGAACATGGTCAACTTTGTGCTTCTGCAGCTTGAGATGGAGCCAGTGGGAAGGGAATGACGATGTCCTGGTAATACCTCATGCCCCACACTGCCCCATGGTGTCCTCTCCTTCAGCCTGGCATGGCACAAGAATGAGCCTTCCAAAGGCTGGGGGGTGTGGGGAAGGCTTTTGAGCATGGTTGTGAAGGGAACTGAGGGCGAACCAAATTGTGGCTGCTACTGTCTTTCCGAATATGGAAGGAAATTATCGTAATGTCAAGTGTTTTATAGCATGCCTCAAATTTCCTCCAACTTTTTTCAAACTTTATGCAAAAATGTTTTTTTTCCCAAACACAAACATCAGAGTGCTGAGCCAGGGCCATGTCCAAATATCGTACTGAAGCCAAGTAATAGGGCTTTTCTAGGAAGCAGTTTTGCTCTTGATATCCAGGAGTGTTACAGAAATGGGAATGCACAGCACACATGAAATGACTGTCTCTGCAGGGGACTGGTTGCCAGAATGCAGTTGACCAAGTCCAGCTTTCATGCATTATAGGAAAGGCATTTCCATCACTCCAGAAAAGCTGGAGATCTTTGAAAGCTCGATGTGCTCACCATCCTCTGGAGCCCCACCTGGCTCCCTTCCTCACTCCCCACAGCTGCCAGGCAGGCGGTGACAGCTCTGGCAGCCGCTGGGAATACATTTGGTCTAAACATTTCTAAGCTGCTATTTAGATCGTTAAGAGCTTGTTTGCATTAGGACAGGGGAAAAGGGACCATGCAGTGAACATAACAGCTCCCACAAATCTTCCAGTGCTCTCCAGCTTGACTGCAGGTGGGTTGGTAACAGAAAACACACAAGTTGGACCATGTGTGACTAAAATCATGGGGCAGCCCCTGCTCAGTGCCTGGAAGATGAATAAGGTCTGTGGGGCTTGCCAGCTCTACAAACATGCCTCATTGAACTGGTCCTGCCCCAGGCTGCAGCGAGCCAAAACATGGGACCCAGAGGGGTGTATGCATGGAGAGGCAGCCTGGGACCCCCACTAGTTCATTTTTCTTGGGGTATATCACTCTAGGTTGGTTATTTGTGTTGAAAATTTTTTTTGGTAAAACATTTAGAGCATTAATAATGAACATTTTTCAGGGCTCAACTTTAAAAAGAAAAACCAAAGTAACTTTGCAGGGTGTTGCCAGCCCTACCCACTCAACTACTTTTAGCTTTAAAAGACCTTATCAAGTTGAACACAACTGACAGGTCATATTTCGAGGAAGTGAGCCAAAAATGTTTTCACTATTTAGTTTGGTAAATTCCAGTGCTGAGCAGTTTAACCCCCAAAGCACCCTCCTCATCTGCTTCCTGCATGCCTTTTAAAATTGGTTTTGTAAAGGACAAAATGTAGCTTGGCTATTTGTTCACTAAAACATGAGTAAAATGCTGTGTTTTCTACAGCATTATAAATAGATGGATGATCATTTGGTAAAAGGTAACCAAGGTGGGGAAAGGGGAAGAAAACCCCGAAAGGTGATTTCCATCAGTGTTTCCAGGCTCCACTTCCACTGTTGTGCAATTAAGTCCAATTCAGTTGATGCATTGGTTATCCAAAATGGAAAGACAGAAGGTTTATATCGCTTTCCATTATTATGGGTATGATGAAAGTACCACAGGACCTTATCCCTGATAGAGACCACTATTGTCTGAGACACAAAGCTGAGTAATAAACACAGTTCCCAGGGGAGATTCTCAGCTGGTGTAAATTATCAGAGCAATTAATGTGCTATTTTGAAGTATGACAATTTACAACAGATGATAATCTTCCTCCTGGCCTGGAAGAATGACTGATTTTAGCACACAACTCGATAAAGCTAGCTGCAATTGCGAACTGCTGGGATTTACATGCTCTGCTAAAACCCACCTTCTCTGACATGTTCCTCTGAGCTGAGAGGATTAAGTACAATATTTAGGCTCTCCCACTTCTGCATAACAGACACCTGTTGAGCACCCACCTTCCAAGTGCAGCCAGCAATTTTTAGGCATTGCTCTTCTAGTGGAGAGCCTTCTCAGCCCCTTGAAGGCAGCCTGGCTGTGTCCTGTCAAGATTACCCTGCCTGTGTTGTCTTACTGCCTCATGTTGCAGGGGACTATTGCACTGGAGATGTGAGGTTTTACAGTTGCTGCATTAAGGAATCTCTAAAATTATCTTATAAATGGGATGGGAATGCAGACTCTGAAAAACAAAACAGCAGGCAAAGTCCGTGTATTTCTGCAACTGCATCCTGGCCTGAAGGGTGAAGAGTGTTGAGGTTAGTGGGAAACCCCTCCTGAGCCCCTCCTTGTCACAGGAGCTGCTAGCACTGGCTTCTCTTTGCCTCACAGGGTATACTCATCCATCACCTAAGGGCATGTGAGATTTTATCTGCTATTGCTTTTGTTACCCCATTTGGGCTTTGGTGCCTGTAGGACACCAACATGATCTCTGCCAGGGCAGAAATGCTCCTTTCTCTCTGGAAGACTCTTGAGGAGCACTGCATTTTTTAAAGAGATGCATACAGAGCTTCCACAACATCTAAAGGAGGAATTTCAGGGTCTGGCTGTGGATTTAGGCACTTAATAATCTAAAATCCTCTCTAGCAAAGTGATTTTTTTTTCTTTGTGGGGGTTGGGTTGCTATTATTTCTTCTGTACACATTTATATTTAAAACTATGAATTCCACTGAAAACTCAGGAGAGTGAGGACCCCTCAGGTGTATTTAAGATCTAAGACAAATACACACTAGATTGAATTCTGGGTTGATTTTTTTTTTAGCCTGGAGATTTTCCAGATGCCACTGCTGTTACATGTGTGCAAGGAAAACAGGATTTCTTTATCTGATTAAGCACTTTTGGATCCTGCAGGATGTAGACATTACTGTTATAATAATGGTTATGGTAATTTCCAATGTAGGTGATAAATCTATCTCTTAATCCATCTCTTCCTTAATTAGACAGCAAACATAGCATCGCTATCTGGGATAGAAGAAGTCTCAAGTGAGATCAGTGTTTAAAATCTAAAATTCAAATTATTCTTTCTTTTCTGAAGATGGAGTGGAGGGCACTGTTTAAAAATAACAGGCTCCAGTGATTTATGTGGTATCCTCTTGTCTTATCAAAAAGCCGCAGATTCAAACTGAAAAGGCTTTAGTGATCCTAATGGGGAAGTCTTGAGTTTAATCCTACCAGGCATTTTAAAACCAAGAGATGATACAGAGCGCAGATTTTAAGAGGCAAAATGAAATACTTAATCTTCATCAGTTAAAAAAGGCCACTTCAATAACACAGAAGATTATATAACTTTGAGGAGAGAGTTCAAGTGGTTACTACAACCTGATTAAACTGGGATTGTGAGAGCTGGGAACAGGAGGTGTGAGTAGGGGTTTTGGGTTTGACTCAGTGTTGGGGGGTCAGTGCATGCAAATTCTAGACCTGACTGTCTAAGTTGAGATCCTGGCTCACCCAGGGCCCTCCTCACGAAGGAACAGCCCAAGCTGTTGAGCCACGCATGTTCCTGTGATGCTGAAGCACGGGCCAAGGCGCTGTGTGGAGGTGGGTTGGCTGATACAGCTCGTGTGGTGGTTGGTTGCTGGTCACACTCTGTTTTCTGGTTTACTGCCTTCATTTTAATTTGCTAAAAATAAGTCTTTTGTAAAGGTTTTGCAGCCAATTTTACTGGTTCAAGAAGCTCTTCAGGTGATGGTTAAAGGTCTCCTGCCCATGACCCAGAGCTCCTGTAAAGAGTTCTATGCTCTTGCCTATGGCTTCTGGATTAGTATTATTATTACAATGCACTTGGCATCAAACCTACATGAGCTACTTTCTCCAAAGGGCTTAGAAGAGAGAATAAATTACAGTTTTTGCAGGAAAAAAGAAAGGAGGTGAGTCAATCTGTTTAAAATTTTCCCCTTTGTGAGCTTGCAGGTGCTCTGCTAGTGCTGTGTAACTTTCTAGTCTATGAACTTTTAACAGGATGTGTTTGAAGCTGGGCTGTAGCTGCAGTGCACCCTTTCCCCTTATTTCTCACAGCTCTAAACTTTTTCTTTTATGAAAAAAATCAAATGCTTTCTACACACAAATCTGAATGTCAGACTCTGAGTGCCTCTGATGTAACACGTAGTTCCGAGAAGGAAAATGTTTGCATTTAGGGTATTTCTATCTGATTTGCAACATAACAAGTGGCTTATGCCTGTGGCCTTAAATGTCAGTGGTGGGGGCTTGTCACTCATAAAGCCTTATCTGATGAAGAAGATTTCCTTCGTCTGGAGCTTCTCTGTTCTGCCAACTTTTATCCTACTGTGGAGAAGCTGTAAGCGTTGGATCATTAATTAACAGTATCCCAAGGATATTGTCTTAAGCCAGTGCAGTAAAACACAGCACTGCTTTATTGAGTTGTTTCTTTTTCCTGCCTTAAAAGACTTAAAAAAACCTCCTCCACACACCAAAAAACCACCACAAAAAAACCAAACCCCAGAAGTGAGGGTTTGTTATGGCGGCAAAATCTAGACATAGTGAAACTGCTGCATGTGCTGGAGGATGGGGAAGAGGGTGGAAACACCCATCTTGCTTCTCCCTCTGCCAGGACTGTGGTGTGTATAAAACAGCTAAGCTAGTTTACAAAAAAAGTTCTGCACACTAAGCTGAAAGCAGCATTCAACGCTGCCTCAACAGCAGCCCCTGGGACGTCCCATGTGGCCTTAGTGGGCCTGGCTGGGAGGGCTGTGTCCAGTCAGGGTCAGCCTCTGCAGAAGCACTGCTTTCGAAGGTGTGAAGATTAATACCAGCCATGGACCTCTCACCACCAGCCTCCAATTTTTTTAAAAACTTTTAATTTATATTGGCTTAACTCGGATCAAAATTCAGACTGGTATGCCAGTAACCCCCCCTCCACTGTCCTGGTGGGGTATAAGTTGGTGGCCTGTTACTTAGACCTGCCTGCATTCCTTTCATATACCAACATAATCATCTGGCATTAGCATCCAGATGAAGATATTAAAAGAGGAAAATTAACATGACACATCAGAGATGACTTTTAAAGTTCCCATCATTTCTTGACTAGAATTCTGCAAATACAAAACCTGAGCCCATTACTTACTAGGGGTCCTTTCAGACTGCAGGACAGCCTTGCAGGCAGGGAGTGCAGCAATAACACAAGCCACACTTGGTGTTCAAACAGTATTTGACAGCACTAAATATAACATAGGCTCATCTAACCTTTCATGCCTCCATTCGGGTGCCTAACAACAGCAGCCCTGTTGTTTTATTATAGATTGAAGTGCATTTTCCTTTGACTAGCTTTTCTTTCCCCTTCAGAGCATGCTGGAGAGATCTAGACACTGCATCAAGAGAGCTGAGGGTTCTCTCTCACCTCTCCTGTCTTTCCCATGTGTGAGGGCTCAGCACCTTTGTAGTCCTGACAGGGACTGAGCCCCCTGCCCCAGATTCGAGAGCAGCATTGAGTATTTGGTGAGTGGCAAGAGGCTGTGTGGGGATGGGAAATGAAGGTGCAACAGATTGGCGACACTGGTGCTATTTGACTTTTCACACAACCAGCAGCAGCGTGGAGGGGATGCAGAGGTCTATCCAGCTGCAGGTTAATCTATCCTGACAGCAGAGCTGCCAAGGCATCGTTGCTTAGTGGGACCTGGAGATAAATGGATTTAGCACTCAGGGCCAAGCTATGAACTCCTGGGGTGAAGGGGTTGGTACTTGGGATTACTCTCCATGGAGGGATCGGGGTGTTTGCCCGGCCAGGAGGTGGCCGGGGCCAGATCCTTGCTACAACCTCCCTTGCATTCTGCAGAGCCCGGGGGGATGAGCCAGAACCCACAGCTTCCTCCTCAGGCTGAAATTCCTTTCAGCATCACCTTATTTTGCTTCCCCTCGTCTTAGGTGACTTCTCCCCCTCCCCTCCCAGTGATTAATCTCAAAGGAATATTTTGATAAAAAGAAATATATTGATAGAAATTTTTTCTTTTTTATTTCTTTTTTTTTTTAATTGTAGTCTTATACAGCATTTCAAACCATCCTTAGGAAATAATAAAAGTTACAGAAGTCAGAGTGAAAAGACAGATGAAACGCAATTATACCAAAACGTAATTTAAAATGCAAATTCGCCGGAGAAACTGCAAGCCTCTAATTGCGGTGTTCTCTCTTATCATTGCTTCAAAAGCTCTGCGTGCTCCCTTCCTCCCTCCGGGAAGGGCTCAGCCGCGGCTGTGCTGCCACACTCTGACCTCTCCAGTGAAATACGGGTGACCCGAAACAGAGCCGAGGAGAAGGAGGGAGCCGGCCCCTCTCCTGGGGCACGGCGTTCTGCTTTGCGTACCCAGGGAGGGGTGCCGGCCCCAGGGACAGCAGCGAGAGCGATGCTTTACAAGGCAGAGGCTATGAATGTGTAGGTCTGGAGAACACCAACCTGCTGCCTGCACCTTCCAGACACTCCGCAATAGCAAAAAAGCAGGACTGCACTTTACAAAAAGCTTAGCTGAGAAATTTGAAAATACTTCAGCTATTGAGAGATCTTTTCCACAGAGCCTGGTAAGTAAAAAGCTAACAAAAATATACATAGTTGTTGAATAAAATGTTTGTAGCTCTGCAAAGTTGTCCTCAGTGGCTGAAATTCCTGGTTGGACTATGTAGCAGACAGCCCCGATGTGCTCCACACACCACCATGACCTTCCACCTTCTGGCCAGCACCTCTCCCCTCTGGTTGGGGCAGCCAGACGCAGAGGGGCCTCTCCAGTGTCCTCTTCCCTGGCTTCCTGGGCAGCTGCTGCCAACTGCTACAGCAGAGGTGCCAGTGTTTGCCAGCTAGCATGTGGACATGCAGCCACATTCTGGTCATCAAACGTGTCCTCGAGGACAACCCAGAGGCAACTACACCCCATGGTCTCAGGCAGGCTGGCTGCCTGTGAACATCTCCAAGTGCTTCTGAAGCTGTCTGTGCCCTAACCTTTGCATTAACACTGTGCAAGTAGCCCCCATGGTTTTATTCTTATTCCTTATGTGGTCCTGGAGGATCTTGGCCAGGCTTCGGGCTCAGCATCTCAGTGATTTCAGAACTGAATATTTCTAACCACAGTCATACTGTTGCCTTTTCTGCTTTTGGTCTGTCCCATTTTCTATTTTAGTTATGCTTTATATGTGAACTTTGAGGTGCCCTGAGACTTTCTGATTACCGAAAGGCGGTGGAGTAATTTTGGAAGCTCTGATATTGCTGTGGGAGGGGCTGACAACTCCATCTCCCCCGCAGAGGCTTCCCAGGGTAGTGACAGCCAACAGGGTGGCACCAGTCAACTGGCATCACCCTGCCTGCCACAGGACTGTGAGGTTTAATTCAGCAATCACAGACCTTCACTGAAAGGTACCAAATAGTTGGCAGCCTCTGGCCAAAATCATGGAGTCACAGGTGAGACTTGCTGACCTTATGCTCACAGTGGTTGCAGGACACATTTCACTTTCAAGTTCCCTTCTGTGCTGTAGAGTGCTGTACTTTGCCTAACTTTTGGTAATGCACTGAGCCGAAGAACTGACTTTGACTTTTCAGTGGCAAGGCTGGGGCACATTTGGGATGCAGGTAGGATGTCTCTCTGGTGCTTACTGGCTGGAGGGTGCTGGGATGAGAGGTTTATCTTGTACCTCTGTCCTAGCAGGGTTCCAATGTGAGTAGTGGAAAAGCCATGCTTGGGTATCACCTTTTTAACAGTTCTAGCTGGAAGCTGGGAAGGAGTAGGTGGAAAAGAGGATGAAGGCAGGCATATGACACAGTTTCCACTTGCACAAGGAACTCGGGAAATAGTCAAATGGGTTGTGCTGCTTCAAACACTCAGAATCTTGCTCTCTGTTTACACTCTTTCCCATTGCAGCATGAGTAGTAGAGCCAAATCAGCTCATTTGGTGACTCATGGTTGGTTTAAAGCCACTTCCATCAGTAATGTAGACTCAGATGCTTGCACTGAAGTGTCTGATCTGCATCCTGCTGGGCCAACATCTGGGATAGGAGCTGTGGGATGAGAAGAGGTTGTGGGCTCAGCTTCTGGGTACCCATGTGTAGGACCTGCTGCTATAGTGGCTGCTGTTCACTGCTTAATTTTGGTTATCGTTGCAGGCCCTGGCCTGCTTTTAAGAGTTGCATCCTGCACAGTTGCTCCTCAGCCATGGGGTTCGTACCTGAGATACCAAAGGTGTACCTGAGCGTAGTAAGGACTTCACAGACTCTACACTGGCTGTTATGGGAAAGAATTGTCACAGTAAGGCATTTGGGATGTTCTAAAACAATGAGGAAATGGGTTCCTCAGGATGGCTGCTGACATCTCCTTTGGCCCTGCATGCGCTGGGGGACACTTTTACACAGCCATTCACATGTTTCTTCGATTTGCAGTGGAGAGGGGATAGGGCTTTGCAGACAGGCTGGCATGTGTTTGCTATCCAAGTTGGTTTGGGTAAAATGACTATTGCTTGGCACATCCAGATTCATTTAACTGCGTGAACAGCTTGCTTGGCAGGTATGGCGCCAGCTGGAAGCACAGTTGCAAATGTAAGCATGAGGAAGAGGCATTCTCATAATCTGAGAATCAAAACCTGGCTCTTAAAGGCCAGTGTGTTGTTTTTCCTGGGCTGGGATCTTGAATTATTAATGCAGCTTTAAGCTGGAGATAGGTATTAGATGTGGAAATCTTTGGTGTTAGCACCTGTTGTTCACATTTCTGAGTTGGAGTTTGCCAATCTCATTGACTTGATCAGTACTTTATTGAATAATGTAATGTCCCACACTTTTTTCTGGAAATACTTATATAGTACTACTACTTCCCTTGTGACCCAATGACATGTAATTTGGCACATCATTATTATTGCTACTATTACTGTGCCCTCAAAGCACCGCAGAGATGTCTCAAGCCTTCACTGTGCCGGCAGCAGTAGCAGCAGAAGCAGCAGCAGCAACACCAGCAACAGCAGCAGTAGCAGCTAGCTTAGGAGCTTAAAGCAGCAAATTAGGTTTCAAAATGATCTTCTAAGTGTCATTCCTGCCCTGAACCCATGTTGGATGTTGTGCCCATTCAAACACAGGCATCATCCCACTCCTGAAACCTTCTAATAGCTTTCATCCAAAAGGTCTCACAAAGCTAACCGCAATCCACAAACACTAGTTGAAAAGAAGTTTATAAAGCCAAAATGTGGGTCACTCTTAGTTCGTGTAAAAGGGTAAGGGCAGTAGGCACTTGCTCTCATGCCAACTGCAATATGACTTTCAGATTCTGGAGGTGGAATTGGGTGTTTACACACAGTCAGGGGAGCTGCAGATGCTGGCTGTGGCTTGACAGCAGCAGAGCTGAGCGCGGATTATTTATTTCCATGTAGCAGAGCCATAATGAAAAACTTCTTGTCTCAGACAGGCATGATGCTCACCTGGCTCCTTCTGTGCTGATGGATGGGAAAGTGAATGAGGCTTTACTTGCCTACAGGAAAAAAACTCACAAAGAAAGCCAGCCTGAGCTCAGCTCATTGGAAGGGCTGCCAGGGACTTTTAAAGCCATTCTTGGGGGGTAGGGCCGTCGTGAAGTAATTATTATCTAGATGCATGCATACAGTAAAATGGGTATGTTTTCTAAATGTTCTCTTAAAGCAAAACTGAGTAGTAAGTAGGAATGCTTCCCTGCAGGCTGGCAGAAGGACACAGTTGGTATCACACATTGTAGCAGCTGGCATGTTAATGAGGCCATTTTTATTGAAATGAGCTAAATACTATTAACATTTGTGGACTCCCAACTGATTTCTGAAGCATTTATTGAACTTCAAAAAGTGCCTCGAGAATCAATTAAAAATAATTTTTTAGATTTGATAGAAAGAAGACCAAAGAAAATTGTGCCGTCACGTTTATGTTTTTCTGAATAGATCTTCCCTTTCTGTTGCTGACTTTAAAGAGTTTCCTCTCTTTTTTCCTTTCTGTGCTCTAAATAACACTGAAAAATATATCTTTTGAGAGAGTGATAAGGTAGTTTGTAGCCAAGATAATTTTTGTTGGTGTGGGTTCTCTTCTGCTCAGGAAGATGGTTGGTGTGTGGTTGAAAATGAATATATGGCTCTGTTATACAGTGATTGTGCTTGGCCACTTTTACCAGTGAACTTAAAATGTATTTAGATTATTAATTCAATTATTAATTGAAATATTAAAAACCTTTAGAAAGCAATGAAGAGCTGTTTGGGTTAGCGTTGTTGGGGGATAGGATGACAAACAGCACTTCCCATTTATGCTCTGTCCAGGTAGATCTGTGGGAAATGCCTGAGCTTTGATATGCTTTGGGAAGCCTAAGCAGCCAAGTCTGGGAGTAGTGGTGAGGAGCTGCTTGTTGCATCAGCAGAGCATCTGGTGGTTCAGCACACCCAACCCCACCATGGCACAAGAAGGGGTTGTCAGCTCCTCAACTGCTTCCCTTAAGTTTGTGAGAGCTACAGCCAGCCTAATATTTAAAGCATCGTGACAAGCTCTAGTATCTTCAAGGCAGAGTCAATTATTCGGTGCTAAGGTGAGGGGTTTGTTGGTAAAGACAAATGTTTAGAAGAAAAATCAAGCCACATTCTTGAAAGCGACATTAATCTAAGCAATGTGTCAGCCTGCAGATGCTGGTGGAGTCATTATCCCGAGCTGAAACAACAACCTATGCAATTTTATTTCCTTTGTTCTGTATTTTTTTCTCACAGCAGGGATTCGTTGCCTGCAAATACATGTAATGTTCATCAAAGACAGTCAAAGGTTGCCCCAAGTCTTGACAGTGCATTAGGGTGGCAGGAGCCAGCCGCAATGCGGTGGCCAGGGGTGCCCCCCAAGCAATGGGCTTGGGGTGTCTCGTGCAGCTGCTCCAGGTGGGAGCAAAGTCAGGAAAAGGGCTGACTGTTTGTTGAAATAAATCTGAATAAGGATGGCTGAGCCATCCTCTGGTCTCCCCTAGGGGCTGCAGGGCTGTAGGTCCTTGCTATCAGATGAGTTTTGTGGCTGGAGCAGAAAAACTGCTCATCAACAAAGCTCCCAGGAAAGCAAGTTTGTGCATTGAATGCTATTGGAGGGACTGACTTCAAAACCTGGAGTGGGACATTTAGTCTTTAACCCAGGTGTATCTTGCCTATTTACTAACGAGTCCAGCCTGTGGCAGAGAAATCTTGTTGGCTCTATTTAACAGCTCTGTAGAGGAAGGCAGAGTGCTAGAGTATGACCTGCAGTTACATACCCAAAGTATGGACTGTTGGGCCTGTGTGCAATGTGTGAGACTACAGCCGGTCACAAACATCCTACTGTGCAGCAGCTAAAATGAGCTGTGTTTCTCTTTCCATATCCCTTCCAAAAAGTTGTATCATTGCTTCTAGTTTTATCTCATATTTAAACTGAAAATTACTAGCCACTAGGATGATGATTTTTTTCATTAGTTTTCTTTGAAAGAAAAAAAAAGACAACAAAACTCTCAAAACAAACAAAAGATCCCATTATGAAAGCACAGCCTGTGCAAAAATAAATCAGTAGACAAAAAAAAAAGAAATACTGCTTATTATATAAATATGCCTAGAAGTGGTTGCGTTTTTTTCCTCATTTGACTTGAATCCTTTCCCAAACTTTAAAAATATCCTGTTTGGAAGGAAGGATAGGGAAACAAGATGAAACAGAAGAAACCCAGTGCCTTTGAGAGGAAAGCTGTGCTTCCCAACGCTGCCAAGCCGCACTTAGGTGGTGGGAGTGTGACACACAAGTGAAGGAGACCAGAGCTCACCAGGAGGTGAGAGAAAGAGCATCTCCTCCCCTTAAATGCTGGAGATGAGACATAAGCCTGACAGGCCAGGACAGTATGGAAGTGAGGAGATGAGTGTCTGTGGTGCAGGCTGGAGCTGTGGCAGCAGCATGAGGAGATGCAGGTTCATCCCACCAGCAGAGAGTAATGTTCCTCACCTGACTCCTTCACCCTTCCTTGCTGATGGCACCCCCTGCATGCGCATGTTCCCGGCTGTCAGGGGAACAAGTTCGGTGCGCTCTGCATGGAGATTTTGGGGATCTAGATCATGGCTGACAAAGTCAGCAAACTGCAGCTGGAGAAATTACTGTTTACGTTTTTTCACTCTTCTGAGTTCATTTCTGTTGTATGAAAAAGAAACATGGATGATGCTGTTGCCTAAGTTGATTGTAAACACTGACTCTCATTATTTAGCCCTGGGGCAAAATCTGTTTTACCTGCTTGTTTTTTTCTGAGGCTGCACAGACAGTTCAAGCTTCATCCAGGGAGATCTCTGTCCTTCTTCCATTATGAAAATTGTGGGCTGTTTCTAAGCACATGAGACATCACCCTCGATGGAGCACATGCTGACTTACCTTCTTTGGGCACAAACACAAGTGAGCACCCAAGATGTGCTTTGATTTCTCACTCTGTCACTCCCTCTGTGAATGATCTCTGTATTTGTATATTGCATTTATTTAGAATCCAGGGTTAGTGATTTGCTTGACATAACTTGACCTCTTTTAATACTGCCATCATTGAGTTGATATAGTACAGCTGTAGATCTTGATCTTTAAAATACAGATTCAAAATACTCTTAAAATGCTTTCTGGATACTTTTTGAGTAACTAGAAACTCTCTTTCAACTCCTTTGTGCTGAGGTTCACATTACTTGCTTAATTTCCAGGACAGGGACAGCATGCAGGTAAGTCTGCCAAAGGAGGACATGAGCATCACCTTGGCAGAAGTCAGTGCAAGACATGCTGTAGCTGTGCTGCAATTTCAACACACAAGTAATTAACACATTTAAATTAAAACCCCAGCCAAGGTGTTTGGTGATAAAGGCAGAGTTCCAAAGCTCTGTCAATTGATTCCTGGGTAGGGCTGGTGCTCCCCAAGCCCAGGGGCTGCCTTGGGAGGAGGCTGGGCAGGGGTAAGGGCTGGCTCCAGCCCTGCCATTGTGCAACCAGCCACAAATCTAATGGGTTATTGTTGGTGGGTTTTAAATTGCTTAGACATTTATGTGGGTCTCTTTAGATGCTGAATGGTTATATGACAGCTGCTACCTCAAAAACTTCTTGTGCCAGGGCCCTAATCCTGAAATAGTAATTTAGGTGGTAACTCTTACTAAGATTAATAGTTCAACTATGATGGGATTTTTCCCAGTAATTAACCTTGCAAGAGTTTGCTGGAAGATGATGCAGCTGAAGATCCAAAGTCAGCAAGAGTAAGTGATAACTGACAGGTGCTGAAAGAGTCAGAAAGAAGAACTAAGATGCTGGCAGTAGTGAGACAGAATTTCAGTTTAATTTTTCTAACTGTCATACAGCTTCCCTTGTATAGTTAATTCTTGGTCCTATTTCTGTTTGGCTTTAGGTTTTTTCCTTTTCTATTTTTTCCTTGTTTGTTTTTTCCTTTTTTTCCCCCTCCTTTCTACAACTCTCCATTTTCACCTGTTATTGTTTAGGGAAATACATCTTGTCCAGTCCCTGCCTGCCTTGGTGCCTTTGCTGCTGCAGGGATATTCCTGCTCCTCTGCCCAATCTGGCCACGAGAAGCACTGGCAGCGTGCCTCCTTGGGAAGCTTTGCAGTTTGGATGCTGTTTCACTTGTATTCTCATTTAAAAAATTTAAAATGTACCAGTAGTGGGGACCTTGCCCACAGGACTCTGGTATGCCAAAATGATTTAAGCCAAATGGCACTGGTTGCAGCTCCCTGTCCTCACTGTGCCACTGTACCCAAGAAGCATTTGCTGAAGCTGGACAGGCCTGGGTCAGGTTGTTGATTCTTGTATGACACAGTGAGAAACGTTAGAAGATGGGCTGGCTCTTGCCTACAGAGAAAGTAGGTAGCTGCTGAAGAACAACAATAAAAAGATAAATTAATGGCCATTTATTGCCTGAGAGGACAAATGGCTGTTTTCCCTGGCCAATGAGAGTTGGCTTGGGTAAAGATTATCCTTCCTGTTGCCTCCTGTGCATGAGTCTGTACCCAGGTGTCTGTCTAGGAGGGAAGGTTTTGCTGAGCAGGGAGTTCCCAGTACAGGGACTTGAGAAAGGAGGTCCTGAAACAAACAATATGGCCAACATCCCTCCCCTGGCCTTGGCTTTGCTTCCCTATTTGCTGCAAAGGTGTCTGCCTTTCTCGGACAGATGGCCCTCACCCAGCATGTGTGACAAGCAAGAGCTGCAAAGAGTTACTGAGATGAGTGAATTGCCTGAATACCAGAATAAAAATGAGCTCAGATGGGAGCAGGCATCTCCCTTATTACTCACTGAGGAACAGCACCAGCCTCAGCTGCTGTACAGAGGCTTTAATTTGAGGTGACTTATTCAGGAAATAACGTTTTCCCTCCCTCCCCATACAACCATTCCTCTTCCAAAGTGGTGGTGCTCTCTGTGCTTGGTTGTTCTCCACCCCATCACACAGGAAAACTGGCAGCCCGAGCTTATCTCCTTGCATGTGCCTGCTGGTGGCTTGCCTGGGGCAGCAGCAAGGAGCCAGGCCCTCCCCTGCAGACATGCAAGGGAAACAGCAGCTGTTTTGGAGAAGCTTGTCCAAAACCAAGCAGACTTGTCAGGATGACGCCGCTGGAGTCAGCATCGTCCCACACCTGGCCATGTGCACAGTGCTGTACTGAGCCCCTGCTTTTTCCAGTCATGCTAGGTTGTGTTCAGGAGGCATCTCTCTGCCTCCCTAAAAAACAAACAACCAAAAATCCAGTGGGAAAAAAGAACATCAAATACGCTAACCCAAAAAGGCCAAACCAATGATACCCCTTGCGATAGAGAAAAGGTGTTGCAATGAAATGAGTCAGATGAAAGTGTTTCCATCTGAGATTGATCACAGTGTGGTCAATACAAAGAAACAAGAGGTCAGATGTTTTTAAGGCTTAAATAATTATTTTTTATTGCAAGCAAGGCGTAAAGCCTGACACAGGACCTGACTTAATGACTCCTGAGTAGCAGCAGATGCCATTAGATGTGTAAAACCAGGGAAAATGCATCTCTTTGAGGAGCTGGTATGATCTGTGGTGAAGCTAGACACACAATGAGCATTCAGACCAAAATCAGTGCAATTAGTAAAAACAACTCTTAAGCTCAACATTTTTGCAAAGACTGTCTTTATCATCAGCTCCCACTCATCATGAGGATACAAGGAGCTGCCTTCTGAATTATTTGACTCTGTTCTATTTATATATAAACACCTTGAAATCATGTGATGATGCCATAGTCTTCTGTAGAAAAATGCTCCTTTAAACAGAAATCTCTCTGCCTGTAGAACTATAAAAAATGTATGACTGAGAATGCAAACTAAAAGGGCTGAATTTATCCTTCCTGTAACTTCACTAAAGCTGATGCTATGATCTGCGTCTGTATGAATGAATGAAACCAACCTGAACAGCAAGGGAGCCAACTTTATACTAGAGTATTGTAAATGTTTGCAGATATTACATTTTTCTACCAGAAACACATCACTGTTGTGCAAATTTTTTGTACAATGTATCACATAAAACCAGAAATAGGAAGCTCTGTTTTGTTAAATGACTGAATATCAAGTATTTATTATAAACATCCCACTTTGTGAGACGTTGGGAAACTGCTATCACATTTTAAAAGCTCACTTGCAAACCAGCAGTCACTAGGAAAACAAGAGTTTGACCCTTGATTTTGCAATGGGGAGTTTAAATAGTTAGGTCTGGTGAATTTTTGCTGTTCTGGATTTTAAGCACAGTTATTGTTCTGCTGCTGTCTCTTCAGGAATTGTGCTGCTATTTTTCACTTTCCCCATGAATGGCAAAAACATAAAGCAAGCTGGCATCAAGAATTGTGCTTTATAAGAAAGGAATGAGGAAAGATAAAATGGCTACATATGGCAATATGGACAGTTTCCAACTTAATGGAAATAAAAGAGTCGGATTTTTGCAGCATATACCGAGAATTGAACTGTATTTTTATGCAAATGCTACAGAAAATGCAGCTCAGCAAAGGCTGTTTTCCTACCATTGGCTGGAAAGCATTTTGAGTGCTTAAAGACAGATTTTCCATGAGAACTTGGTGAGAAAGAATATAAAGAGGTAATAGAACATCTAAATACATTATGCCTACCACAGTGTTCTTTTCTTTAAATCTAAGAATCAGCTAAGAGGAGGAAATACTGCCTTGCCTTCAACAAACCTAAATAGTGATTCTTCCTTCCTCTTTTGGTTTCTATTGATGCTATTGTTTGGGATTTTTTTTGTTTGTTTGCTGTTTCTTAAATGCAGGTCAAGAATAAGTATGGTGTAAAACACCAGAAAAAACAGGGTATGTCTGCACAGCATGATCCATCCTTGAGGGCAGCCGCTGAAGGTGCTTTACGTACAATGTAGCTTTGATAAGGTGGAACTTTATGTGTGAGAGAGGGAAAATCTTGGCACTGTTGTGCAGTGCTAATTCATCTCTGCTGCTGGGAGCACCCAGCCTCCTCCAGGCCCCTCTGTATCAAATGATGGTGTCACTACTCCATAATCTCCGAAAACCTTTGGGATAGGGTAATTGGGACACACCTTGGGGTGTGGATGACGATGGCTCAGAATGAGGACGCTTCTTAGAGAAAGAGCTGAAGGACCCAAGCTGCCTTAGTGGCATGGATGGACTGTGAAAATAAACCATGAAGTGTTAAGCCTGGGAGACTATCAAAGAAAAATTTTTCGAGTATATCTGAAGGAAATGAACTTGTTGTTAAGGTGTTCCAGAAAGGAGAGATAAGGAGTTTTAGGCTGTCTGCTTGTCACAGTAACTTCTCCATATGCCTGTTTGCCCTCAGAGTTAATTGGGACTGAAGGAGATTGTCTCCTGCTGATAGGCAGAGAGTGGCAAGATATAAGCGTAAACCAGACCAAAGAACAGTGTGCTGGGGACTTGCCAGGGAGGGGCAGCCAAGAGGTAAAATATAGAGCCCCATTTAGCGCAGACATTTGTTTCAAAAGCAGCACAACAAGAAAGCTGGAGGGAGATGGTGATGCCATTTCTCGGTTGGTGTGAGTGAGGCTGGTGCCATGTGTGTAGGAAAGGGTGACTGCAGAGAGGTAGTCAGATGGATTGGAGGAGCACTGGGATGGATTACAGAGGCAGGGTATAATTTCATCTGCAGATTCCAGGGCAGGGACTACACCAGCATTAGATGCTCCCAAGACAGGGTAAGGATTTGTGAGAACTATAAAGTCACTGTAAAACCCTGTCTGCAAATGGATCAATACCCAATTCCTACACTGTGAGATTCATTCACAGCAGTTTTGAGAAGGGGAAAATCACATCTCCCAGCTGGTCCCAGGTCTTCCAAAGTGATTTGATGGTAAGCATTCCCAAGTGGCCATTTACAAACATGTCATTAACCCACAGGCTGGGCAACGGCCACAGCAGGAGGGGGTAAGAGCTGGGATTGTGGAAATTTTTTTAATGAACGAGATGAGTTCAGAGGAGCAGTTCTAGAAGTTGGACGGGACACTGAAGAGACCACAGGCTTTACTATTAGCAGAAGTAAACTCATTTCACTTCACCAGACTTACTTGAACTGTGTAAATGCTGGGGTAATCTGCTTATTAAAAGGGAAACCAAAAATGACTAAGAGTGTACCAGCACCACAGAATACCGCTTTGGGTCACGTTACGCTGTTATAGTTTAAAAGTTTTTTCCGATCAGCTTGATACTTGGCTTGTTTAAAAACAACAAGAAAACTTCATTCAGAACAGTGGAATTAGACATTTTGGCAATGAAATAGCTCGAGCCCTTTGATACATTTTATTCTTTAGCATTAATGTTAGTACCTGGAAAGGCTGGTTCCTGTAATTTCAAACATCGATTAAGAGATGAGGAAACTCCCCCCCATATCATTATCTTACTGAACATTCCAAAACTGGACATCATCCCCCTTAAATAGTGCTGCTCTGCTGCTCTCCTTTCACTACAAAAACCTTTTGTCCATCATTTGCAGATAAATGCTAAAGTGACTTGTTGAGATGAAAATACTGTTCTCATCACCAATCCAAAACTACTGCTAGAAACATTGAGGCTGAGAATATGCATTTTTCTGCTGGCAGAGGTCAGAGAGCAGACACTGAGTTTTGTTAGATAAGCATTTTACCAAAATACTTTTAGAACAGATGCTCAAAAATGTTTTCTTGTACTCATGGGGAAAAAAGAAGGAAAGCAGTTCCATGTATGTTTTCTATTCTACAGACTTTTTCTTAGTAGTGCTAAAGAAATTGTTCTGGAAACAAGAAATAACTCCATTTTGGTTATAGTAATATACTCTTGACTTTAGGGATGGCCACATTACATCACTGGTGGCCAGCTTAAGCCAGAGTGCTTTTAGAAAATTGACGTTTCCCTTAGTTCTTTGCCAGGGGGAATACTAAGGACAATAAAAAAAGCTTACAAAGAGACACACTAGTATAATTACCTGAGTAGTACCAAGAGACTATTAAATTGAAAAGGAGGAAAAAACTCATTTTGCGTGCCTGCTGCTTTACCACAGGGTAGACACAGGCAGCAGTTTCTGTCCTTGCAGCAGATCATGGGACTTACGGAGGCAGGATCTGCTGTTACCTGGGGATGTGTGCCATGCCACCACATGTTAATTGTCCAAGGGACAGAAAACCCACTGCTTTCACTGCTGGCTGGGGCATGTTACTGGTACCAGGACAGGGCATGCAGGATAGGAAACTGTGCTGTAAAACAGCTCAAGTGCTTCTTGAAGCAAAATTTGCTGAAACCAGATCCAGCCAGTGCTGGACTACCCACCCTACCAGCAAGACTGAGTGCTTCAGAAGGGAGGCAGGGGGAGAGACCTGCTTGGGTGCACTGTTACAGCTTCCCCTGACTCACACAGGCCAGCTGTGTGGAAATGGTGTCACCAGGTACCCCTGACATAAAACATTCCTTATGCTGAAACCAAGCAGACTCAAACATCTGGCAATGGAAAATCGCCTGTACAGGGCCCCCATGTAATGCCCTAAGTTTCTGCTCAGGGCTAAGAGTGCCAATATGCAATTTGATGGGACAGGGGAATCTGGGAAAAGGCATGGGAAAAGAGATTTTGATGCCAGTGAGTTATTATGTAGAAATTAAAGGGGGTGTGATGAAAAGATGTGCTGAGTAATTGAAACGTTTAGAGCAGATGTAATATGTGGATCCAGAAGTCAACAAAAATGACTTCATTTTTACAGATTTTTTTTGTTTCAAAAAAATTATAGCCAAGCAAAGGAGAGGATGAAAATATGTGCCAGGTCCCAGAAGGAAAGGACAAGAGAAAGCTCAGACATTGTGCTGCCTCCCTGATGCCCAGCACTGACCATTGAATTCAGAGTGCTCCCCCAAGGTGAGGCTTCTGATTTATTTTTCTGTTGGGGATGTCACTGGGGTAATGTACAAGGGAGAAGCTTGCTGTATTGGCAATCTGTGCTCTAAAGCTTATGGTGCTGCTGATTTCCAGTTCACTGGGTAAAAAGCACCAAAGATTTTGTTCTTCCTTTCAATCATGACTAGGGCACAGTGGGGGCTGATGGACCTTCTGTGGCCACTTCCTTGCAAGAGTTACTGTTTTTTAACTTCTTTATATATATCAGCCACCTGACTGTTTGGAAGTAGCTTATATAAATGAATATGAAAGATAACAGCAGCAATCTCAAAAAAACTGTGAAGAAATTAATTGAAAAAGTGAATTGTAATAACCTCATTTAGATTTTTGCAATGGGCAGCACAAATTACTTACAGCTGATAATGTTCATCAGAGGGGTGGTACCTCACTCACTTGGAAGACAAACACCCACATGCCTTTAAGAGACAGGTCTCTCTCAGACTGGGGGCACCCATCCTTCCCTGTGGTGTGACCACCTGCTTGGGTATGAGCCATGATTTGGCACAGGTAAAGGGATGCTATCCAGGGATGGCCCAGGGGAACCTGGCCAGATACTGACTTTGTTGGTTTGTTGATCTCCAGGCAAAGGCAGGAAAGGGGTTGTTAGGATCTCTATACTCCAGGTTTGGTGCATGAGCAGAGGGCTGGGTGTGGCCATTCCCAAAATGCACAAGGGTGGCCCTGGACAGCCCTTTGCTGCCTTATTTAGGGGCTAAGATTTGCAAGATGTTTATACTCCAGCTGCCTGATTTTACAATCTGCCACATTTTTCTAGTTCGTGATTCAAAAAGGAAAGAAAATGTTAGATTGTAATGCTCAGCTCACTCTTAATAGAGAGATGAAATTTTGCTCCTATGGAGGCCATTAGTATTGCCAAAGATTGCTTATTAAATGCTTGTCTCAGATCTGTCTGTCTGTACCTTTAGCACTGTCAAATCACAAGCTGAAAGGGAAACAGAGCTTTCCTTGGAACTCTAGTTCTGGAATTCATGCAATTAAGCTGGATTCTGATTTTCCTTTGGAAAAAGTAAATTTCCATCTTCTGTGATTGCAAAGAAAAGGTTGAAAGTCTGAGCCCAGAGTATACAAAGCAAGAGAAGAAAATATAAAGAATATGAGGGATTGTTTTTTTCATTTAGTCCTATGTTTTGAACTACTCCTTTCTCCAGGAGGCTGATTCATTCTTTTGAATGGATTGTGCTGACAATACTGGGGTTTTTTTCCTCAAAGGGGACCTTTTTTCCCCAAAACTTCTTTGCCCAGTTTAGAGATCTCTTAGAAGAAGTAAATGAGAAGGAATTTTAAAGAAAAATTAATGAGCTGCTACAAAAATTTTTCACAACTTCCTACATGGATGGAGTGGGTTTGTAGAATTACAGAATTCAGTGACTAATAATAGTAATAAAGTGTCTGATTGTATTATGTGGTTAAAGATAGTCATAATAGTCTCATTGTCTTTGCCTTCTTCCCACTCCTTGCTGTGACATCAGCCCATCCCAGACCATCACATCCTGCTCATGGCTGTGTCTTTGTTGATAAATAATGAGTCATTATATGCTCTGCTCTATGACTCGTACAGCTGTATTGCCCAATTTTCCTCCCTCCAGAATGAAATCCCCTTTTGCAAGGATTTAGTATGCCTTTAAAACAGCAAGGTTTGTTTTGTGACAAATGTACACTTCAGCAGAAGGAGGAACGAATGAAATAAGGTTCTTTCTGGGTGTTTGGTACCTGAAGTAGGCTCACCTACTGTAAATGATTTATTTTTATTAATGACAAAACTCCACTGCCACTTTGTACTGGTGGCCCAATCTACTGCATACTGAAACCATCATTTCCATGGATTGTCCCTGCAGGATACATTTGGCCTGAAGAGCCCTGCTGCCACACAGGCATAAAACTGTGCATGGAATATTTGCATGCTTACATGTAAACAGACACATGGAAGTTCCATGTTTTTTCCACAAACACCAAACTGATTTAGTAATACTGAAATCAAAACTTCTTGTTCTTCAGCATGCTGCTACCTACACAGAAAGCTCATATACTCAGGAAGCTCTCTAAAATCAAACGAGTAACAAAATATATTTTAAAAGTACAAGAAACAATCATAATGCTTTCCAAAAAGACAAAAACATGCTCTGACACTGAGAACATTGAAGAAATACCCTGAGCAGCCTGGCACTCTAAACAGCTGATTTGCATTGTTGGGAGATAGTTGTTTTCTTTCAATTTTAATTTAAAAGTATGATCAAGCATGTGGCATAGCAAACTTCTAGCTCTGCAGACCTGCTGAATTAATATGAATTTCTTATCAACAACCAACATGCAATCCAGAATGCCTACTTTGTACAGATGAGTTGGGGGGGAGGGGAAGGGGGAAGATCCAAAGGTGTAATAGATCCTTGTTGAAGCAAGACATGAGATATCTTTGTTTTTCCTTCCTCCATTTTAATCGGTTATTTTGTAACTCATCCTTGCAAAGCCTAAGAGATCAGGTGGCCTGGGGAGTGGCACTGAGGGATGAAGGAGTGATAGCTGGAAACCAGAACAAAACATGTAGTCCCTGGGATGGATGGATGGATGGATGGATGGATGGATGGATGGATGGATGGATGGATGAATGGATGGATGGATGCGCAAATAGTCTTCAACTGCATCTCACATCTCTGTTGCCATGCCCTCTCTTTATTTTCCCTAGACTGAGGGTCCCAAGCCCCAGCCTATCAGCTGCCAGACATAAACTGCACATAGTCAGGGATCTGGTGTAGAATAAAGCACTGACCAAAATCTTGGCCATAGGTCTTGCTCTGCTGGTGACCTCCCATGGGGCTGCACCTGTATCCCTCAATAACTTTACATCCCCGTTTCCCTGTCTGTAAGCACAGAGATGTAATGCCCATCCCAGGAACATGACATGAGTGGTCAGGTGCTGCAGCATGGGTGTGCTGCTATCAAGCAACATCTACACTTGAGAAATGTTGCATGCATTTGTAGTGTTCAGGGATGGTTGAGCAGGGGTGCTGTATGGAAGCCTGTCACGGTGCTGACAGAGCCTGTGTGTTGTACTGAGCATTCCCCTCCTCCTGTCTGGCTTGCAGAGCCTCCATATGAGTATCTCTTTTCCACTAGACCTAAAGTGATGCAGGAAATCCTGCCTTGAACCCCTCCCAGAAGGGTCTGGAGTGAGGCTTTCTCACCCCTGACCATTTGCCAGGAGCTGGCCTGGGCCAGGTGTCAGGATGCCACTCTCACCTCACTAACAACCCTCCTGCAGAGATGATGTTTTGACCACAACAAACCAGTGTATTTCACTGCAAAACAACTGTGTTGACTACTTGCACATCTTTTCCTTTCTTCCCCATATCACAGCCTCCTCCTCTGGGTTGCTGCAGCCTGAGGGCACCATAAAGTACTGCTTATGGTGCATCAGACTTGTATCTGCTGCTCCCTAGCCCCATTTGAGAGCCTTTCTTGTGCAGAGGGGTGACTGGTTTTGGACAAACAGAGAAGTGTCCCTGCAGCTGTACATGGGAGATGAGTCAACTGCCCATTCACTGCCTCTCTGTTCCTTCTGATATATTTTTGTGTGGAGGGATTGCAAATTTGATTTGTTAAATAGGTTTAAGAAAATGTAAATGATAATTATAAAATTCCCTGAGTCTTTTTTTTCATGATAAATTTTATGTAGCTGGCAGTTAAAATAAGTGATTACCTCATAAATACCATTTTAATAGCCTAGTCAATGGTGTAGCCTCTGCTGTTCTGAGATTTTTATCTCAGAAAAGGGAGGAGAAAAAATCCTTTCCCATGGATTTATATTGCTACAGCGGCTGCTGCTGCTGCTCGTTACTTGCTGAGTAATTTGGGGGAACATATTCTTCTAATGCAGGCAGACACAGTGAGTGAGTGTGGATACTGGTGGGAGCTGGCCACCCCATGCCCATGCCTCCAGCTGTACCCTGGCCAGTGGTGGCTCTGTCCAGTGTGTGCTCCAGATGACGCTTTTGGGGTAATAGCCTCGTGTTTTCCAAAGCCAGTCATTCCTGCATGCAAGCACCATCCTTCTCCATCAGCGATGGCCAGGCAGGCCAGCAGCCCACCAACATTCTTGACACTAAATTGCAGAGAGATAAGTTTGGTGGATGGGCTATTTGTTGGACAGGAACCGGCTGGATGGCTGCATCCCAGGAATTTCAGTCAATGGCTCAGTGTCCAAATGGAGGTGGGTAACAAGGTGCATGCCTCAGGGTTCTGCATTGGCACTGATCCTGTTCAGTATCTCTATTAATGGTACAGGCGGTGGTGGTGAGCTCTGCCTTGGCAGGTTTGTGGTGATGACAAGAAAGGTGGTGCAGTGGATGTGCTTGAGGGAAGGGAGGGACCTGGATGGGCTGCGTGAACCTCGTGAAGTTCAACAAGGCCAAGGGAGACCTTTTTTGAACCCTTTCAATCTATAAAAGGGACTTATAAGAATGATGGAGAAAGATTTTTTTATCCAGACCTGTAGAGACAAGACAAGGGGCAAATTTTAAACTGAAAGAGGGTAGGTTTAGGTTGGACATAAGGAAGAAATCCTTCACTGTAAGGGTGATGAGACACTGGCACAGGTTGCCCAGAGAAGCTGTGGATGCTCCATCCCTGGAAGTGTTCAGGGCCGGGCTGGATGGGGCTCTAAGCAACTTGCTTTCCTGGCAGGTGTCCCTGCCCATGGCAGGGGGGTTGGAAACAGATGATCTTGGAGCTCCCTTCGAACCCGACCCCGGTGTGCGGGTCCGGGGCGCGCCCGATTTCCACGGGAAGCCGCCGATAGCCGGGACATCCCGGGCCGCCCNATGGGCGCACGTAGCCTTGGCGTCGGTAATGCGAGCCTTGGCGGCGGTCCCGCAGAGGCGAGGGGTGGCTACGCTGCCCGCGGCACCCCGGGATGCGGCCCCTGCCCGCGGGTCCCCGGAGGCAGGATGGGCACCCCTGGGATGCGCCCCAGCCCGCGGGTCCCCGGAGGCAGGATGGGCACCCCTGGGATGCGCCCCTCCCCCGGGTGTGCCACAGGAGCCTGCCTTAAAGGAAGGCAAGGCTGGCTGTGCCCTGCCCGCTGCCACACGGGCTGGTGCGTTCCTGCAATGTGTGGAAGTCGGTGTGTTGGTGGAGACGCTGTTTGTGGCTGGTGGCATTTGAGGGAGAAGTATGGAGCAACTGGATCAGGCCCCAGACGCGTCCCTGTGTGGGTACCAGTGTTTCCTGACATAAAACAAGGGACTCTGCAGGTTGTGTCAGAGCTCTTTGTGTGGTGTAGGACAGGAGGCAAGTTCGGCTGGCCCCGGTCGGGAGGGGAAGCTGCCAAGTGCTCTCTTCCCTCCCACAACATCTGCCCAGGGTCTGTCTGACAGGGGAGGTCCTTTGCTCTGTGCACTTTCTGGACAAAGGGTACATGCAGGGCCCCTGGACCTCAAGTGCCAGAGCCAGTGCAATGTGTGCATGTGGTTGGGGCAATGGGACAGAAATGCCATGGCTTGCCGACTGACTCCCAGTCCTGCTCTCAGGCTGGAGTTACCAATGACCACTGTCTGTCTCTGTATTCATATAGGCACTCTTTCTCCTCTGCATGTGAGCACACAAATTAGTCTTGCAAGGGTCAGAATGCTTCTGTGGGTTTGCCAGAAGTAGAAATACAAATTCTTCAAGCTCAGTCTTAAGGGTTTGGACTCTCGGCTTGTTTCCACACTCATTTTAAACAGATGTAAATCTGGAGTTAACTCTGCTGAAAGAAGAGTTATGTGGCACAAAACCGTTGTGCGTGTCTGTGAGTGGATACTGATGATTGTGAGAGAAATAAAAATAATGGAAGCAGCAGAGGATAAGGCAGGCACCTTACTACTTTCAGCTGTAATGAGCAGAGTTTCTGAGAAGCACGTGTTCTTCCTCTTGCAAGGGCTGGTCTCTAGCTGAACATGGCACAGGAAGCAGTGAGGTCCTCTGAGCCTACGTGAGGCTTGAATGTACATATAGGTGTTAGTGATGTCTCAGAGTCCCCACAATCTGATCCTCAGATGTGGAATTACAATATTTGATGCACTGCCAAACATGTTATAGATGTGGATTGGCTTCATGGGAACCTGCCTTTGCATGGCTCTTGATGTGTGCCATAAGCTGTTAAGGCAAGATTAATGGACATATTCTTCGGTAACTGTTCTTTTGGGGCAGATTTATATATCTAGATGGGTCCTGTGATCGTTTGTGCCATACATTGCACCTTCTGCTGGTTGCTAGTACCGTAACGTAACATGTAAAAGAGTCTTTCAGTCCTTTATAACAGGTAGGAGTGCCATTTTTGACAGGATGGGCAGCTCTACCACTGCCTGGGTTATTGTTGTGTATTAGCAGGGTTGATGAAGGTTTCTCCTGTCCTTTCGCTTTAACATGATCCCATATCCTAGCTGTGTACTGAACTGGGACAATAGTTCTCTGACCTTTAGATGAGCCTGGAACAGGCATGAGCAGAAACTACCTAGTCTGCTCCTCTGTGCATTTGGACTTGAGGTAGACCTGTCATCTAAGAATACCCCATTCTCAAATGCTTCTGGTTTTCTTCTAGTGACCTCCTTAAAACATTGCTTATAATGTGCTTTAAAGAGGTTTTCTTTACAAGAGTTTCTAACTGTTTTCTGTATTTCAATAGCTTTTCTCTTGCATTGACTTCGTTCCGCATTTAACACCTTCCTGCTTTCTTCTCTGGTAGCTTACAGTCTCCTGGAATGGAAAGCAAGGATATATTTATTTATGTTTGCTGTTATGCTATCAAAGAACACCCCACATTCCTAAAAAAAATTTTATTTTCTTTTTTTGTGTGTTTACTGTTGGATCTTGTGCTCCCAGCCCCTGCACATTGTAATACCTTTTTAGCTACGCTCTTTTCAAGATCCATCAAGTTTTTGTTTCCTCCCACCCAGCCCCTGCCTTTACCTTCCTTTTCCTTCTTTTTTATTTTCTTCTTTTTAATTCTCTGGCTGTTTGAAGTCCTGGTTCTGCTTTGCCATTGTGTCTTCTGGCTTCTTAATGTTAGGTTCCTCTTCACAGCTTCACTTTTTAGCCATTCCCCTCCTGTGCAAAGCTGCTGGTAAACTTCAGAAGAGCTTGGTCTCTCTTCTAGCTGTGCTTCTGGGGTGTTTCATTTGCCCGTGCCCTATTGCCCTTCATTTTGGAGCTGAGTATTACTGCAGGGTGAAAGGGTTTTTACTTTTGAATATTCACATTGCAAATGCTGAACAAGCTGAGTGTCATCCTTGGAATGGTGGATCTTCCATAGCGTTGCTGCCCCAGGGCTGTGGGCTCATGCTTCTCTAATGTGTATACAAGTGCTGCACTTTCATCTGTGTTCAGTAATTTTGTCTTTCTTTAGCTTGAGTAATTTGTCTCTTGAAGCCTTAGTTGTGTAAGGGAGGTCTGTGAAGATGGATTAATAAGCAACAGTTTGCAGTGTGGTCTCGTGATCCAAGGGAGTGATCTCTTTTGTGGATACCACGTGGTAGAATATAGCATAAATTTTGGCCAGTGCCTTGTTCTGCATATAACATGGGTCTGGAGGAAAGCTGTTTAAACCTCCACTTGTCTCCTGCTATATTCAACAGCAGCTTAATAAAGTCTGGAGCACTGGGCTTTATGATTTGGGATTGACCTGGACACTTCTGAATCTTTCCCACTTCTGTCATTCTGAGCAAATTTTGCTTCAGTTTTGGTATACATACACTTACATATCTGTTTTCTCTAGTAAAGGATATTGCTTGTATTTACCAGCAGCAGCTCTGATATTATACATGCTGAATTCATAAGTCTACAGACTTATGATTTTTTTTTTTACCTTGTTCTCCTGAACAAATTTCATTCTAATTTTGCTGTATGTAGTAGAGGGTATCTCTTCATATTTATCAAAGTCAGTTCAGCTACAGAAGCTCTTGAATCCAATTTAGATCATTCTGTAGAAGTAAAGGAGTCAACTACCAGTCCTCATAGAGGTGTAGGGTAATGGATAACCAGAGTGATTTCAAAGCATGCTCACTGCCAGCCACACATCTAACAAACTACACAAACTCACAGAAATTTGCTGGTGGTGTCTCATGAACTTTACTGCCACCAGTGGAATCCATCTGTACCTTTCATTTCACATAGGTATTGCAGCAGGAGCTTACAGGAGAACAAAACAAAGGAGTCAGTACTTATGGTGAGGCTGCTTGTGTCTTCTTCTGAGGATGGTATTTGGTCCTCTTCTGCCTTTTTCAGGAAGACCAGATCTACTTTGGTGTGACATGAAATTTGGTGCAGTTTATTACAAAAATAATCTCCCAAAAATTAAAGAAAAGGAGAAAAGGAAATGTTAAAAAGAAATTTGGTTTTGAGCATTTCCTATTTTAAAGGCAAACATTTCCTTCCCTTGCTGTTTTTGTTTGTTTGTTTGTTTGTTTTGTTGGGGTTTTTTCCCTTTCCCTTAGCCAGACCCACCCCCCTTACCTTTTATTTCAGATAGATTCAACTGAATTTTTTTTCTGCCCATGATTGTTTTTATTTGGCCATTGAACCAGATAATCCAGTATTTGCACAGCACTCCCTGGGGCTGCACAAAGACGTAGTGTTGTCATTATGACAGGTAGACCTCAGGAGGTTACGTGGAAGCACGGGGGCTCCAAGCAGAAGCTCCTTGGCCTTTAAATGTTCACTCTCAGATCTTTAGGATTTCCCTGAAGATTTCTGGACTGTGTTATATTAGAGGGGGTTGAAGTGTCGAGGGGTCTATGCTTTCCCGAAGGAAGGCGGAGGAATAATGGTATTCAACAACAGGGCACGGAGTTTCTGGACTGTTCATGAGTATTTTTTCCCCTAGGGAAAGATAAGGCTTCTAGTGCTAAATAGTAGGATTTACTCTTGTATATATTTGAAATTTATTTTCTTTTTAATTTGTGGGGTTTATTGTTCTGAAAATATGGTGACATCTTTTCTGCAATGGGTTCTTGCTTAGATCAGTGTACCTTGTTATGTTTGTATAAAAATATTTGTTCCTAATTAAACTCACCTTCTGTTTGTACCAAAACATCTTGGGCTCCTGAAAACTGCCTGACCCATGAAGCTATCTGCTTGGACAGAGGCTTTTGCAGATCACTCAGTTTGCACACAGAAATTCAGATTTTTTTCCTGGCTGGCTTAGATGCTTAGTGTGAATTTTCTAAGGAAATGCCCACTGGTAGAAGCATCTGTAGGTTTTGTGGTTGTGAAACCTATTTACACAAATATTAAAAGCCACCAAAGTCTCCACCCAAATCTGCCACAATTGCTCAGATATCCAAACAATTACAATATAATTAGACCCGGCATTCAAAGTTGCCTCCAGCATTTGAAACAAAAGTAATTTAGCGGTAATAAAAGTCGTAGATTGGCAGCTCTGGAGGCTGAATTCTGCTTAGCCTCAAAACGTAGCCAGGGTGGGAAAGAGCTACAAGAATTACTGCAATGACTGTCTGGAGGGCTTGACCCCCTGCCTTGAGATGACAACCCCCAAGGGATGAACAAATGGGTAATTTTCTACAGGTCCCTCTACTGCCACTGCCAAGAGTGCTGCTAATTACTGACAATAATTAGTATGTTGTCTGTGGCATGAATATTTTTCTGCAAGGAAAAACATGTGATTCATCGTATGACAACAATCAAATGCCCATCATGTAGTGACGGTGTTTATGAAGTTAAGAATTATTCTGAATTTGAACTGCAGCCTTTGAGGTGAAAGGCTTTATCCTGTTACCAGTCTCTGGAATCATTCAGTCTGCTGTGTGTGAGGCACAGGGCTGTGATTACCAATTCATTCTATAAAAGCCAAGCATTTAAAATTTGCTCAGACTAGCAGCTGCTGGAAGAATGAAAAAGCACCTGGATCTGGACAAATAATATTTTTCTTCTGAGTTAATTTGAAAAGAACACCAACAATTCTTCCCCCGACAAATAAGACTTTCAATCAGCATTGAGCTATTGCTGCTGAATGACATCCTGTCTATGCTTGCTTGTCATATGAAATTCTCCCAGTTCCAGAGGTACAAGTCATGATTAGGCTGAAGAGCACCTGAGAAAAGAAGCTGGTTCATGTTACCAGTCAGTAAGGGGATCATTTGGATTTGATGTGGAGGTGGGTTCTAGGTGAACCTGCTTTAGCAGGTGGGTTGTGATCTTCTCTTGCAGCCACAATGGTTCTGTGGTTTCTGTGAAGAGAATGCACCCTCTTCAGTTTCTTGTGGTGCTACTGGATTCTTTTATTGCTGTCACTTATAACCATAGGCAGAGGCAAGAAATGCATTTCTTTTTTTCCTCTCTTCTATTCCCCTCTCTCCTCTTTCATCCATCCATTGGTTTTTGTACTCTAAAATACTGAATTATAACAATGAAAGAACCACCAGGGACTTCTGAAAACTGACAAGTCTTAGCTTTCCTCTGGATAACATATGCCTTACAGTGGCAGGCAAACCTTAATTCAGTTGGCAGTAGGATTACAGCAGGTATATTTACCTTCAATAACACTTATTTTCCATTTGTAATTAACACCCTATCTGCTGAGTCAGGAGAAAGACAAAAATTATCCTCTCTTTTAGATTATGCTTTCCTGAGACTGATATGAAAATTCTGGGTGACATTGTTGAAAGCATGCAATTTATGTAGGATCAGAAGACTGTCGCTTTCAGGATCATCTGCTTGTCAAATGTATGAGGAACATAAGAAAACAGTACCTTTGGTTTCTAATGTTGAAGATGGAGACACAGATAGAAGATTGCCACTTCTGCTGCTGCTAGTATAGGGTAAGATCATCATTTATGTTTTCAGATGAGGCTTTGAATATGATGATCTTGTGTGCTCTAGCTGGAAGCCAAGGTGCCCATGGGGCATGTTACAAAAGATTATGAGTGCACACTAACAGTTCTACTGTAGTTTTTTTTCCTTCGTCCTTCAGTAATATGTATTTCTGGCAGCCACAATTCACTCCAGAGAATGAAGAAGAAGGTTAGACGCTTTGTGGATACATGTGTTGAGAAAGTCTTTAGACTTATTCTGGGTATGTTTTGGGGAGGGTTTTTTTGGTGTTTTTTTCTCCCCTGCAACATTCCTGCAAATTACTATTTTGTATTTGAATACTGGGTAAAAGCAAGATGCTTTTATGCCTTCTTTATTGGTCTGTTCCACTTTCCCTACAAACAGATTCAGACAGAGGATGTCTCTCATTCCAGGAGTATGTATGCCACCAATATCCATGCCTCAATGATTTGGAAATACTGTGCTATCCCACTCACAAGGCAAAGCTGATGTAGAGCAGTTGTACCTGGAGACATGCACTGCAAGTCCTTTCCTCATCCAGTTCTGTTCCCTCATCCCTATTTAAGAAAAGCAGAATTCTGTGAACAGCTATGACAGCCAGCAACGTGTCTCCTCATTTCCAACTGTATGGAGCTCTATCAGCAATTTGGCCCAGTATCTAACCCAACGTCTCATGCATTTCACCAAAATACAAGGTAACGATACAGATGGAGTAAGATAACAATACATATGGAAGCATTTAAGTTAGTATATGTTTGTAGAGTAATTTGCGTTGATAAATGCTCTAGAATTTTTAAGCACTATTTTGTCTCACGCTCACATAAACTTACATTCCTTGGCTTTGCATTTTGCTGTGCAGATTAAGTTATAACAAATCTGTCTGGAACACCCATTGAGGCTAAACAGTGGTGTGTCTTCCGCTTCGTTGTTTAATATCAGATACTTTATTGTGGGAATTCAACTAAAACTTGCCTAAACAAGGCAAGCCTTCCTGCTATTTTTAGAATCTTATGTCCGTGTTTCATAGGGTGGTGTGTAATTAATGATGTGTGTCCTTCCTTGCCTTGTTAATTGACGCACGAGCTTTTGGGTGGTTTGTATCATTATCTAATGTAATCATGCAGAAACGTGAAAAGCGGAAAAGGGAAGAGAAGAAAAAAAATCTTCATGCCTTGATGTCTTATCGCAGTTGAAGTGGGAGCCGGGGGTGGGTTGCTCTAAGGAAGTTCAAAACTGGACTGTCTCACAGCATTGCTGGGATCCACAAGCTTTGAACAGACTCTGGCTCCAAACGCCACCTCCATGATCCTGTTCAGAGAAGTTGTTTCAAATGTCTGTTCCTTCTGTTGCCCCTTGCCCTGGAATCTGGCAAGAGGGCACAGGAGCCTCTTCCCCCATTTTCTGCTGAGTGATCTCCATCTCCCCATCATTTGCTTTCAGGTTGGAGGCAGGTGTGCAGGAGACCACAGGTTCCTTTAATCCCTATTATGAACAGCAGATCACAGTGGCCCCTCTGGCCTTGTTCCCTATGACTATGAAACTAGCTTTAGCAGCACAGAGGTTTAATCTTTCTAGTGGAAATGTAGTGCTGGTCAAAGGTCTGCACTGCATCTTTTAGGACAGTTTCTTAGCTGTGTGAAGTTAATTGTGAGGCCGTGTCCGTACCAAGTCACAGATTTTGGCAGAAGGCTTATGCTACAGACTTGTCTTTCTGTAGCTCTGCTCTTTTCCCTGGGAGAGATCCCAAAGAGGAAAGCCACAAACTCTGCCAGAGGCACAGGCAAGGGCTACAGCCCCTTTCCTTGTTTTCCTCCTCTTTCTATCTCCTATCTGGTGACCAGAGGTACAGAACAAGCAGCTCTGGGGTGCATTACGAGCTGTGTGAGGATGATAAGGAGTTTGGGGTTTTTTTGTTATCTTTAAAACCTACCTGGTGCAGTCTGTCAGCTGCTTCAGGTGCTTTCTGAGAGCACAGATGGGGATGAGCCAAGGTGACTGGCTGTACCCTTGCCAGTGCCTGCTGCAGATAGGATGGGCTGATAGGAAGCAGCCAGTCACTCCTTCAGCAGTTGCTGCCCAGTTTTATGCCTCCATCTTTGGTTAATTTAGATCATACTTCAAGTGCGTCCACAACTACGTTTAAGCAAAAGCTGTTACCATAGTAACACTGGAGATTTTCTGAATGCAGTCTATGATGTAAACAACTAAAATGACTGTCACCCCAAATAGTTTTTTTCTTCTGTGAAGTTTATTGAGTATTTAAATCTGTTTTAGCACTCACAGATTTACCACTTCTAAGTATAACTTGGAGGAGTAACACATTTTTTCTTACTGCTTCCATTTCAGCAGATCTGTTTCCATGTCAACAGCTGCCATTGATAAAGAATTGACATTCTGACTGCATTTGGCAGTGCAGGGTACGAGGTGACAATTAAAATAAATCAATATTTCTAATGATGCTGATGTTAAAACCATGCCAAAATACTGGGATTCCCGTGCATGGTAGGCAGAGATTGCTTCTTTTAATCTGCAGAGAGCGAGGCAGGAATTCTCATGGGAACAGACTTTCTTTACAAGGTTTTTAAGCCTTCCTGCTTACAGATGTAGAAAGACTGGGAAAGCAAACTATCTCTCTCCCTCTCACACAGAAAAATGCACCTAGCACTGTGTGTGCATGCGCACATGTGTGTTTGCTTTGGCTCATCCACTTCTAATCTAGGTGAGGTCCAGGAATGCGTAAAGCATGTAATAAAAAATAGAATGCAATTCCTGGACTAAAACCCTGTTTTGACTCAAGTTTCTAGCAAAAACTGTGGAGCAGGAGGGCTTAATTAATGCCCTCTCTTTCCACTCCTGCTTTCCTTGAGTGAATATATGTGTTGAAATTACTGAGGGACAAGAAGTATGGAGGGCCAGAAGGGCATATTTTAGGCTTGAAAACCTGTTCAACAGAGACTGGTGGTTCAAATTGTGTATTTAGGGGATGGAATTGGGGAGTGCTTTTCTCTGTCTGTGTGAACAGCATGGAGATACATAGTGGTCACTGTTGAAGTGTCATCACTGTGTTGTTTTCCCTTAGTGCATAAAGGTTAAGATCAGTGGCCCACTGTATGAAGCACCCTGATTGTACATGAGAGACAGAAACAATGCATGAGAATTCCCATGTTGCCTAAAATGAGAGAAAAGTACTTTGAGACAATATTAGTGTAGATAAAATAGAGAGCTGGTCTTTAATGAAAGGGCTTTCAGATGCCACAATACATAAGCCCACATCCAGTAGGGTTCTTACAAATTTATAACACTATTTAATTATCATATCTAGTGGGTACATACAACCTGAAAAGCTTTTGCCCCTGGTAACACCCTCAGAACTGCCCTGTTGGAGCACCTCCCGGAGTTCTGGGCCTGCTGTCTTGCCTTGGCTACAATCATATCTTCCAGGTGCATGTATCCCAAACAAGATGTCCTTGCTGAAATCTTGTTCCTTGAGAAGACCACTAAACAGAATTTCAGGAATGTGACACAAACTGTTAGAAAGAGATTTAGAAACTGTTAGCTGCCACCTAAAGTGTGAGAACCTATACAGCTGTATTAAAATCTACAGATATATTAAAAATTAAAATTTACAAATATATAAAAATCTTAAGGCATCAAACAAATGGCAAGTGGGGAAAGGAGAAAAAGCATAACCCCCAATTTACAGGGACAGATAATGTTAAAATAGGTTTGTCAAAGTTGCAGATCAGAGTGGAGGCTTCCAGGTGATACAACCTGGCTCCCTACCTGTGGTTAGGATGCCAGAAAATTCCTTATCTGTTTTTGGCTCAGAGTCATACTGAAGCCTTGTGGCAGACATGGAAATCCAGTTTAGCACTCCTGTTTTATAATGTGTTCACCTTCAAGGGTGAGCAAAACTTGGGAATTCTACTTGTGTGAAGGCACTCTGTCTACTTCAGAGTAGGTTTCACTGTGTAGTTTCTGTTGCATTTGGAGACTATACATATCTCCTGAAGTTAGGCATGTGAGCGATGTGCCCAGTGATCTTCGTTGCTGTGGGTTCTCTTGAAATCCAATGGAAAGAAGTAGTTGTGTCCGAGCAGTAGTTCAGATCACCTTTATCATGTGTCTAGCAGTGCCTGATACTGCTTTGTGAAACCGTAAATGCATTTGTTATGTCTTTCATATTATGGAATTACATAATAAGTCCACAAACTTACTTTGCCTAGTGAGGCTTCTATTTTTAAATTAATTTCTTAGATACTGTTTTAAGGAAAAGAGTGAAAAAGCAGAAATACTGGTAAGAGTAATGAGATTCCTGGTATCACTGAGGTATACCAAAATGTGGTGAACTTCTTTTGCTCTTGTGCATACATGAAAGAGCAAACTCCAAACCCCAAAATCAGCCATTTGTGTAATGGAGAATGGAGAGGAATGTAGTAAACCCCCACATATACTAATGACAATTTTATTTTCAGATTTCATTCTTTGGAGGATTCCTGGTCACTTCAGGAGAATTAGTGGGTTAGGCCTCACAGCAGCCCATATGGTGGTATTATTACTGTATTTTGTAAATCTGAAAGGATTGTTGTTTATCAATAAACAGAAAAGTTGTCAAAACAGTCAAATCTATGGCAAATAACTTTCCCCCATAGAAAAATCCCAGTCTTTCATATACAAGACATGTGCAATGTTTATATGTTTCAGCAAACAAGCTATTGCTGAATGACTTTAATTTGATTATACAGGAGTGAGACACTTTTAGGACATACTTTGTTAATGTCATTGAAATGCTGTGGCATAAAAAATAGATTGCAACTGAGAAGGGATGTGTAATCTCTGTGCTTTGGTCTTGAATATTGGCTGTAGCTGACAGCAGAACAGTAAGTGCTTAGACAAGACTGCACAATAATGAGGGCTAAGAAGATCCAGCTCTCTGCTGAACTGCAGTTGGCCTTCCTTACTGTATTCCCTCATCTCCTGGCTGCAGGAATTGGCAGTCTTTGAAGGAGCTGTGCACAGTATTGTTTTCCTCCACCTTGAATTAGAGGTATGAAAGTAGCAGGGGCTGTAAGTGCTGCTTCTCAGAGATGGGTCTGAGTGAGGGGTCTTGTGAGGGGTAGCCTCCAGCACCTGTGGGATTTGGCTTTGAAAGGCACCAAGATCAGGTATGTGTCCTTCCTGGTGCCACAGGTTTCAGTACCTGGCTCTGCCTGAGTTCTGGTGTCTCTGGTCAGAAGTCTTTTGCCATACACTTGCGGCTGTGGACTCTCCTGTTTCAGTACCCTCGGCCATTGCTTCATGGAGACACGACTAGCCATATAGTAGTGCTGCTTCTACCCCTGCTTTGTTAGCTACATTTAATTAACAGGCAATTATAATATCTAGACAGACAAATACAATAATGTACTGCCATGCTTCATTGTAAATAATGTCTGTAGTAGCCAAAACAATGTTATTTGACTTAATACGAATGTCCTTGGCATATGCCGTCAAGAATGAGATGAACATGTTGTCTGAGACAAACTCTTTTGTAACATGGGGTCCCTGCTGTTCAACAGCCCTGGAAACCTGGCTGTAATCAATAACAGTAAAGTTCTGAAGAATGAAGGGGTGGTCATAGCCACTTATATATGACTTAACGCAAACCAGAAGAAATGTATAACCAAATGCAGACAGGAATTGAAGAACAGCTATAACTTAGTTCAAGAAATTCTGTCCTAAAGACACAGACTTTAACAGGACTAAACAAGACCCATTCCTAAGACACAACTGAGAAACCTTTGTGCAAAATGGAATATATAAATGAAAAATGTTAAGTGGTGTTTGTCTGTAACTGGATACAGCATGAAAGCTGTGAAAATGTTAACCTAATTCTGTCCAAATCTGAAAAAAACCTTTGGTCTTTCCACCCAAGGTTTCTTCTAATTTTGTAGAGGTGCACTTGTAGAACCACTCTTTAAAAGGAAACTACAATTGTAATAGCTAAACAAGCCCTATTCTAATACTACATTAGAAAGTGGAGGAGAAAAGAAATTAGTTACAACTCTTCATGTAACAAAAAAAGGGGGAGTGGGAAATAATAAAAAAGATTATTTTTTCCAATAAATCAGATATATTATGCTTTAGTCTTTTGCCCTTCTAAAATAAAAGAAAGCAAGAGGTTGTCAGTGGCAAAAACACTACCTTGTTGGATTTTGATAGAATTGTAAAACTCATTCCCCTGAGTTTGTGATGATGTAGTGGAAATGCAAGATGCTGCTTGCAGTTCTGCTTGGTTTCTTTCAGTGTCAGAGTTGCCTTTTGTTGTCAGTGGGGTGCAGTTCCTATGGAGTGAAAAAACACATAGAGCATGGACTAAAGTGCCTTAAAACAGCTGTGTGCTGCCTTAGGCAGTACCTCAGTGGTTAATAGGGATAATGAATGTGTGTAAACAACTGTGTACAGCTGTGAACACAGCCAGGTTAAGGATCAAGGCCAAAGGTAATTTTCGGATAAGAGAAAGTAGAAGGTGAAAAGACACAGGCGTGAGGAATACAGTGTTGTGAGCAGAATTAGGCCCTTGGCTCAAACTGAGGATTCTTCTTCCTCTGCTATTACTTTTCAACAAAGGTTGTAACCTGAAACACACCCAGCTAAAATATTGCTTCAGACTTCCTTAAGCTTCACAGAAACTCTGTTCTACTGGTGAGGGCTGGGCAGAGCAGAAGGGGAGAGAAGTAACTAGGTCTTAATAAATACTAGGGGGGCTTTCTGCTAGGGCATGCATTATTGAGCAGTCACATTGCTACCTTTCGAAAGGATAGGCATGCTTGTCCTAGGCTTTTCATGATAGTGAGGATAGATGTGCAGGCACAGGAACCTCATACCAGAGTGATTGATGCAGTGATTCAGTGGTAGTAGATTTTGGGGCCAAAAAGAGGGTGAAAGAACATGCAGTGACACATGCAATACCCTTCTACCTTTGCTGCCCCTGATGTGCCAGGTACAGTCAAGCTCTTTTTCTAGTCCACAGCAGAGGAGCAATATAGCAAGTTGGCTGGTTGGTCCATTCACTCTCCAGTAGCTGTAAGATGAAGAGCTGTTGCTACATCTGGAAGAGTGGCAGTGGGTCTCTGGTGACAGAGTAAGCAGGTACCAGTGACTGGCAAGTGCATACTGCAGCAAAAGGGAGATCCCAGGGTGTGGGAAATGTCTCACCTTGGTTCTGTGTCTGGATGTTTAAGTGCTGAGTCAGGGTCCCAATGCCCTGTGTTATTCTGGAAGAAAGTCACTCTCGTTACTCATCAGGTTCCTGGAAGGATTGCTGGGGACAGAGACTGGCCTGTAATTGCAGCTGTCAGCTCACTGTTAAATAAAGAGATGTAAAATACCTCCTTGCACATTATTTATTAACATTTAAAACCCATCAGGGGACATATAAAACATTCCTTTTTTTGTAACATTTATAAACTACTGAGGAGCCCAGAAATATTCCCCTATATTAATTAGTGTAATTTAGGCAGTGTCCATGGAGGGCCAGTGAGCACAGCAGCTATGATTCTCCCCCACAATTCTTCTGTTTCTAGGCATTCAGGTTCCCCTGAGCCTCTTCCAGCTGCATATTCTCCTGGCATGAAGCAGGGTAATGCTGGAGAGTGAATGTATTTTCAGACCTTGTATACATGAGGGAGTTGCACTAAGATTACTGGTAAGCCTGCTCAGTTAAACTGATGGAAAATGCAGCGTGGACAGTCTTATTTCATCTGGTCACTTCTTTTAGATTTGGATTAGGTTTGAAATCGAGTAAACCCCCATTTAACATCTTTAAATAAAGATGTATGAAGGCATTTGCATCAGTTTAACTTGAATTGTTTCAGTCAGACTTAAATGAAACCAGTGAAACTTTCTTGTACTGAGAGGACCTCAGTAAATACAAATTTCTGTTTCTTCTACAGACCTGAGGAGCTGCAACCCTTTGGGGTTTTCACAAGGCATAATTCTAGTCACCTATGCCAGTAGCCTGTGGGAATTACAAGGTTTGCAGGATGAAGGTAAATCAAGTGAGGGACATTTAGTGGTCAGGAAAGGAACATGAAAGAAGGCAGCTTTACTTGTCACTCGAGGAAAATGAGCATAGCAGCTTCTTTGAACCTCTCTAAGCCTAATGCTGTGAATGGTTGAGCCTGCCACAGACCCTCAGTGTCTTGGTGTTGCTGTCAGAGCATCCAGTGGGGCTACCACATGCACGCAAGTGATGCATCTGAGTGGAGAAGAGTCAGCCTGCAGCATCTATGGATGGCAAATTCCCTTTAGGGTATTCACTCCTCTGCTGGGACAGTGCATAAGTGTTGGTACCTATGTGTGAGAGCAGCAAAATGGGCACCTATTCCCATTGGGCTAGTTCAGCCAGCTGTTGGAAAGTAAGAAATGCAACTACTTTCAGTTCATGAAACCTTTGTGGTGGGCATGTTTTCCTGCAGTAATGTGACATTTGGAGAATAGAATATGTTATGCTGAATGTCATCTTGAGTTTCCCCCATGAAATAGTTTGAAGAGTGTTCCCCAGCTGCACATACTGAACTGTGAGAATTGTTGCTGTAAGCGTATAATGTTGTGTATACTTAATTTTAAATGACTCCATCATGGAGAAGAGTTAGAGATTACTGTGGTTTTGAAAGGTACAGATATGTGCTTTTCTTCATCAGAGGTGAAACCATATGAATGCTGCTTGTTACTTTCTTGTTATGCCCTTGCTCTGTCACCTGTGAATGTTCTAGTGAGTGTCCCAAATCAGAGATGGAAAAGCACTGCATCTAAAGTAACAGGGTTCTTGAGCAGAGGAGAGCTGATTAGCTCCAGTGCCTGAAGGGGAATCCTTCTGCAGAGGTATTCTTCCCATTAACTGCACCACTAAGCCATATATCATCGGAGGGCTGAAACTTGTTTTTATCAATTCAGGAACAAGATCCTACATCTGTTCCTAATTACAGGTAGGTGTCTCAGAGGAGGTCTGAGTTACTGTGTATGTGGATATAGCTCTCATTACTTGAATAGGTAAATAATTCTATTCATCATCTGTGCAGGGACATAGGAAGCATAGCCCGGGAGATGTTAACAATTAACAGCAATCTCGTCTGGCTATCAGTATCTTCAGCTCTTCTGCTCAATAGTTTGACTATCTAAACCTTCTGAAATGGAGAAAATTTTTGTGTATGTGAATTGGACATTTATAAATATATTTCTGGTTTTGTCAGATTGAATTTACATTATATTCTTCTAAAGAGAATGTGATTTATGATTCTTTGTTCTCTGTGGGTGAATGAGGGACCAAGTTTCTTCTGTAAAATCATAAACTGTAAGTGAGCTTAGGACTAGCTTCCATTCAGGTCAAAGTGCTAGCTCCCCCACTCAGGGCTGCTTCCTGTGTGTGAAATAGATACTTTCCCTGGACCCAAAATTTTAGTTTTGACAGAGCTGGTATTGTTGCTTGTCATTTTGAGGGTATCTGTCTCTTTCCCAAATAATGTACAGTTTTACTGTCCAGCAGATGAATGATTTGATCTTTGTTTTTAAGAGGCCTTGCCCTCACTGTAAGGCTATTCTAGTTGCTTGCAAAAAAAGTCACATGTAGGAAATGCAGCAATCTATATTGATAAAATTAATTGCTATAGATTGAAACAGGCATGAGAGAAAAATAACGAGAAGTGTAGCTATTTGCAAGCAAGTACACTACTTTTTTTTTAGCTTGAGCTGGCTTAACTGAAGCACATTGGTACCTTTTACTGAAGTAGTCTGCACAGCCAGAGAGCGTACACAAAACTTGAGTTAGTACCACGCACCAAATGCTAATACGACTCCCTCTATAGCCTAACCATGACACTGCAACATGGCTCTCCCTGTAGTAACTATAACTCAAAAACTATTAACCCAACACTAGCTCATGGGAAACTTTTTTTTGGCTTTTTTTTTTCCTGTTAGAAATTTCAGTTGTATTCCAGGTAGTGCAAAATACTGCTGACAGGTTTGTTCTGCCCTCTGCTAATTGTGGTAGCAAAAATTCTTTGGTGGTTTGTGTGTATGAGGCTGGGAAATCCCTCTGAGAAACTTAACATGTGCAGTGTTGCAAAATACCCCAATGCTGTTACTTAATTTTTGAAGTTTGTTAAGTTGAACAGCAGTTACTTGAAAAAGGGAATAGGAATTAATCTGGTGATTTCAAACAAGTGCATTTAACTTGAATTCAGTACTATGCACATTGTTGGAGTTATTAGTAAAGCAATCAGTTTGGAAGTAACTACAGCAATACGGATGGTAAATAGATGGCAGCATGGATTTATTAAGTGAATCATGCAAACTAACTTAATTTATTTTTCTGATAGGATAAAAAGCTTAGTGAATAAGGTAAATCCACCAGAATCATGTATCTCTGTTTCTTGGCCTTTTTTTTACAGTTCAACACGTCAGTCTTGAAAGAAAATTAGTAGCATGGATAAGATATAATTTTTTATAAAATATGATGGATTGTAAATCATTTTGAGTGACAGTAAATATATATGTCAAGGTATATCTAAAGTGCTTGTCACATTGATGCTTATATATGTATTAATAACTCAGTTTTGAGAGCAGAGTGCTGTCTTTCAGGAATCAATTCTGGCTCAAATACTAAGTTAATATGCTCTAGTTTCATTAATTGCTTTGATGGTGGGATTAGGACTTCATTGATTGTATGTGTGAACGATATTAGTCTTGTTAGGATTACAAATACCATGCAGAAAGTAGTCATTAAAATATATCCTTCTCTGGATGTGTCCCTGGCATGGACAGGGAATATGTGCATAGCTGTGCCACTTTGGAATTTCTCTGTAAAGCAAAACTCCTTCTGTCCTTCTGGCTGGGTTCAAGAGATTGGCTCTATCTGCAGTTACATTAGGGGGAAAAAAAAAACACCTTGAAAAACTTACATTAAAAGAACATTAAAGTTGTAAAGCCAACCACTGAGTAATTAGGAAATAATAGAATTCAAGTGGCCTGTATAATTTTATTTCAGCTTCCTAATGCATATGTATTATAAAGCAGTCTTTAATTCCAGGAATTCGCATTATTTTTAACTCAGGATTCTCCTTTGGTAGCTGTCTGCAAAGGAAGGAATTTCATCCAGATGAAGTTTGACTTCATGCAGTTTCATGAAAAATTCCTCAGAACTTCATGGCCAGGCACTTTACAGCCCTCTGTTTCTGATGATACTCTTGCAAACAGAGATGTGTGGGCAGAAACACTGAAGCACTTTGGTGTAATGTTTCAGAAGCACTACAAACACACATAGTTTTGAAGTGCAATAATGATATAAGAAATTGGTGACCTTTTTTTTTTCAATAGCTACAACTTTAAAAATCCTTCCAAATTCAAGTTGCAGTGCAGATATTTTGCAAGGTCTGTAATTAACGTCATAATACGATCTATATGTACAGTGAATCTTTGTGTCTGAAGGTTTGCACGGTTGCCTTAGATGCATGACAATTAGGTATTTTCTGTCGGATGCTCTGGATAATACCATTAGATGCACAATAATTAGGTGTTTTCATCTCATTAATATTCATTTTCATACATTTAAATGCCTCTCTTATAGCATTTGTTAATTAACATACATTTACAATGGTATATTCCTCTTCCCCATTCACCCATTCTGACTAATTTAATGAGCTGACATATCAGATGACTTCTCTTACAGGATTCTGCTGTTATGTCTTTGGTGGGAACAAAGGAGTGGTTATGCTGTTTGCAAGCAGTATTAGCACAGCTATTTTTTCTCATAAGGAATCTGGGCCATGGAGAGTCTGTCCTCAGTGATGCTGTTGCAAAATAGAGGGCTCCTTACTGTCTATTTCCTTTTATTCATATTGTTAAAACCTGCCTCTAAGAAGGAAAGTTTGTGCCCTAATATATTATTCGATTTGAAAGCAAATATGGTTTGTATCCCTAAAAGTTTGTGTGTTGTGCGTCTCAGAGAGTAGGGCGCAGCCTGCAAAACTGTAGTGAGGGACACACCAACAGTAAAGAGAAAAAATCTCTTTACTCATTCTTGTACATAGGGCTAATTTAAAAGGTAAACTGAAACATTCAGGGGAGTTGAAGGAAATCCTTGGCTCCTGATAATGTCTGCAAGGAGGTGAAATAGTAACTGAATGCTGCTGTGTAATTACATCTACTGGGGATATTCATTATGATTCTTTGGCTTCTCTGGAGTCTGACTATTAGTATGAAGTTAGACAGCTTGCCTGTGTATCGTACAAATATTTTAACAGACCATGCACAGCACCTCTCACAATAACGGCTGTGGTTTCTGTTCCTGTGTCGCTATTGAAGGACAAATAATAATTATAATAATAATAGTTAACACATAAAACAAATAAACATAGTTCCTTCTGTAGATTTAGCAAACTGAGTGTGACAGTACTAAAACTACAGGTTTTTGAGTCTCATTTTACCAAAAATTAAGGTGGAAAAGTCCTCTAAAATTCTTCATACTGATAAATCAAAAAGCAATCTCAGCAGTTAACAGATTATTCAAATTCAACAGGAGAAAACACACCTGGAGGGGAATTTTCAAAAAGGCTCAATGTCAACTTAATTCTGTTCCCACTGAAGTCAATGGGAGTTAAGCAAGTACAGAGCGTTTTTCAAAATCTTAACCCTTAGGATCTGCATACCCATCTAAGTTTGATGAGGTTTATTCTTTAGGAGATTCCAAATTATTAAGGGAGAGATTTTCAGTAGCACCTGGGGGATTTATAAGCACAGTTCAATTAGTCTTTCAGTGCAATTTGTGCTTCTAAATACCTGAGACAGGTTTGAAAATCTCACGCTAAAACCCTGTCTCAGCTGTTGGTTAAAGCCTCAGTGCACATGTCTATTCTGATAAAAATAGGATTCCAGTCTGCGGCACATGCAGAATTTTGCGTGTGGTTAGATGGTACACCAGGAGAATAGGCTGTCACATTATCATTAACTGTAAATGAAGGGTACTGTCAAGTGAGGAACATTGGAACAACATTGCAAACTCTGCCACCGTCGTCCTGTGGTGGGCTCTGCTTAATACCAGGGAGTCACGTTCCATGATCTGTGTTAAACTGAGCGGCATAGAACTCCCTGAAGATGCAAGGGAGATAAGTTAGTATTCATTTTGAGCACAATGGAAGGATCTGGTGCCCCAGTTTTTGGACTGGCATATCATTTAGGAGTGATGGATGTGGTTATACGTCAGTGAACATGATTTACATGGGTTTAAATGGCTTCTTTTGACGTGGTTTTTAGACAATGTTACTGCAACCACCCAACAAACCCCTGCCCTGCTAGTGCACTGAAGATGATCAGATTTAGGTTTCTTGACAGCCCTCACTTTTCTGCTGGCAAGAAAAGACAGCCCTCCTTTCCCAAATTTCATGGAAGAGAAAGCACAATGCCTTTTAAATGTTTGAAAGAGAAGAGCAGAGAATTCTGTCAGTGTGTTAGAAACTGGAAGATTCATACCTGGCTCTTAGGAGGAAGGTTCAAAGCCCATTGTTGGTTCTTCTGAGAGCAGCTTGGCTGACAATGCCAAGTTCCCCTCCTCACTGGGAGCTCCAGCTGTGGCATGCTGGTGCTGATTCAGAAGTTAGTCTACCATTTGGCTCACAGGATGCAGTGTATGTTTCCCACAGAAATGGGCAATATGCCTCTTTCAGAGGTTCACATTTTCCTTGAGATACATCTAAGCTTTCCTACTGATGGAAACTAGTTGGATGGCTACTGGACAGCATTACTGCTAGAATGATGTTTTGTAACATACCAGTCCCCCTCAGGACCTTTTCTGAAGGTGCCTTACTTTGCATTTTAGTTCTGCTGCAGAGTACTTGAACAGCAATTTGGGGGTCAGGAAGGAGGAAATGGGAGTAAGAAATTGATTGATAAAGAAGATGTTTTCCTTTAAAAAGAATGGCTAAAAAAGAGTATTAAATTTTAATTAGTTTAGTGTGAAATATACCACACAAAAATGAAGAGGAAGCTTGTAATTTATTACAGGGTCTGCCCTAGTCACTCTGAAATAAAGCCTAAACAGGAGAGCCACTCCTAGTCTTGGGAAAGCAGATGGGTGAAAAAAGTGAATCTGGTTTTGTACCATGCCTTCTTCTCAGCAAGCCTTGTGCTCATGTCACGGGGAGAAGCAGCAGGAACATTACAGCAGCAGACCTAGAGAAATGCCAGATGCTTTTCTGTGAGCAAAGGGGGATGATGCAGCAGGAAATGAAAGGAGCCTCATCCTGATGAATGCAGGGAGGCAGTGAGCTCTGCAAAGCAGGGTGAAATAGCTCCCCACTCTGTAAAAGGAAGGAGTCTGAGAGGTGAAGTAGCTGTAATTCATGCAACCCATCCCAGCCTATTCAAGGGACTACTGTGTAATTCAATACAGAGTGGAGAATCGCCATCTTTATACACTGTTGAACCTAAACCAAGCCCACAGCCAACTGTTTCAGGGGAAAGCATTTGGACTTGCACTGGAAATAACAGTTAATGAATGGCTCTAGAATCTTCAGATTACATTAAGAGTTGAGATTGACTGTCTGACTAGGATATCTCTTTATGACAGTATCTTTGTTTCATTATAGATTCCTCTTTGGAGCTGCTTGATAAAGGAAAACACAGCGAGCAATGTTATGGAGCTAGAACTCTGGAGAGAACTGCTGCTTCTGAGGCCTTTGGAATATCCTAAAGTAGGAAGGCACTGGGTGTCAGAAGGGTGGAAGAGGATTTGAAATAGGCAGTTCCCAAACTGAATTAGGGAAGGCAGTGTGTGGCTGCCTTATCATTAGGTCAAAAAATGGTTGCATTATGGGGAGGCTAATGTCATAGGAACTGAGGATAGGTCAGGAGGCAACTGAATTAGAGGTGAGAAAAGTGAATCATAGAATGGTTTGGGTTGGAAGGGACCTTTGAAGACCATATTGATCAACTCCCCTATAATAAGCAGGGTCATCTTCAACTATGTCAGGTTGCTCAGAGCCACATCTAATCTGACCTTGAATGTTTACAGGGATAAGGTATCTACAGCTTCTGTGGGCAAACCTATTCCAGTGTTTTACCACCCTCACAGTAAAAAATTTCTTCTATATATCTAGTCTGAATCTAACCTTTTTTGGTTTTAAACCATTCCCCCATGTCCTATTACTACAGGCCATATTAAAATGTCTGTCCTCATCTTTCTTATAAGCCCCCTTTGGGCACTGGAAGGCAGCTATAAGGTCTCCCCAAAGCATTCCCTTTTCTAGGCTGAACATTCTCAACTGTCTCAGCCTTTCTTCACAGGAGAGGTGCTCCAGCCCTCTGCTCATTTTGATGAACTTACTCTGGGATCACTCCAGCAGGAGCATGTCATTCCTGTAATCTAGAGCTGGACACAGCACTCCAGGTGGGGCATCACCAGAGCGGACTGGAGGGGTAGAATCACCTCCCTCAACTTGCTGGCCATGCTCCTTTAGATGAAGCCCAGAATATGGTTGGATTCCTGGGCTGCCAGCATTCACTCCCATGTTAAGTTTCTCATTGGCCAGTACTCCCAAATCTTTCTGCTCAGGGCTGCTCTCAATCCATCCTCTGCCCAGCCTGTATTTGTGCTTGGCATCGCTCTGAGCCACTTGCAGGACCTTAGACCAGGCCTTGTTATTGCCTGAGATTCCCATGGGCCCAATTCTTGAACTTGTCCAGGTCCCTCTGGATGACATGCTGTTCCTAAGATGTGTCAGCCACACCACTCAGCCTGGTGTCATGTAAACTTGTTGAAGGAGTACGCAATCCCTTTCTTTGTGTCATTAGTGAGATGTTAAACAGCACTGGTCCCAGTATGGACCCCCTGAGGGCACCACTTGTCATCAATCTCCATCCAGACGTTGAGCTGTTTTCTGCAACTCTTTGAGTATGACCATTGTCTCGGTTTAAGCTGATTCCTTATCCACTGAATAGTCCACTCATCAAATCCATATCTCTCCAATTTAGGGAGGAGGATGCTGTGGGGGACTATATCAAAGGCCTTACAGAGGTCCAGGTGGATGATATCTGGATGTCTTCCATTGTCCACTGAAGGGATAAGCTGTTGGAACAGTCACAGAGAAATGTAGCATGTAGAGAAGAATGCAAAGGAGTGAGAAGAAGATGAAAGTATCCTCATGACCCAGATAAAAGACTGGAGACCTCTGGGGAACTTTTCTGATTTGGGCTGCAAAAGTGTCTGAGGTACAGAACTCCTGTGTGGTGGACAGTCTCTGAACAAGTACTTAATGCAGTCTATTTTAATTTGGATTTTGTGAACAACTGCAACTCCTGATGATGAAACATTAGTAATCTCCTTTTGATTCTGTGTGGCTTGTCTGGCCTGGAGGCTCAGTCCAGAGTGATGTGTAATGGGAGCTTTGACAGGAGCTCTGCACAGATTGCAATTTGGAGAGTAACATTTTTCTTCTCTCTTGGTTTAATCTTGGAGCGAGTCACTGCTCTTTCTTTCATTTGCATGGAAGTTGTGCTTGTAGCAAGAGCACATTATAGAAGAGTCAAATTTGCTATCCTTCCCATACCTGTTTCTCTCTTGTGCTAACTCATCCCATTTAATGCAGAAGAAACAACTCACTTGAAATGGGGTCCACAAACAAGTGGCTCTAAAAGGGACTGAGAAATTATTTAATCAATGGGTTCTGTTCATCCCTGCCATCCAGCCTAGCCTACTTCTGCCCTTACACGGATCAGGGAGCAGAGGTGATATGTGCTGTACAATTCCCTTCCAGGCAGAACCTGAGACCTGTTCAGCTTCATGGGGAAACAGTGACCCTGCAGCAGCGAACCCTCTGCAATATGTTAGTCCTGTTGTAAGGATGATAGCAGTGCAAAGCTGTCTCAATGTCAGTGTTAGCAGGGTGGACAGGTGAGGTGTAGAGATGGGAANGCAACTGAATTAGAGGTGAGAAAAGTGAATCATAGAATGGTTTGGGTTGGAAGGGACCTTTGAAGACCATATTGATCAACTCCCCTATAATAAGCAGGGTCATCTTCAACTATGTCAGGTTGCTCAGAGCCACATCTAATCTGACCTTGAATGTTTACAGGGATAAGGTATCTACAGCTTCTGTGGGCAAACCTATTCCAGTGTTTTACCACCCTCACAGTAAAAAATTTCTTCTATATATCTAGTCTGAATCTAACCTTTTTTGGTTTTAAACCATTCCCCCATGTCCTATTACTACAGGCCATATTAAAATGTCTGTCCTCATCTTTCTTATAAGCCCCCTTTGGGCACTGGAAGGCAGCTATAAGGTCTCCCCAAAGCATTCCCTTTTCTAGGCTGAACATTCTCAACTGTCTCAGCCTTTCTTCACAGGAGAGGTGCTCCAGCCCTCTGCTCATTTTGATGAACTTACTCTGGGATCACTCCAGCAGGAGCATGTCATTCCTGTAATCTAGAGCTGGACACAGCACTCCAGGTGGGGCATCACCAGAGCGGACTGGAGGGGTAGAATCACCTCCCTCAACTTGCTGGCCATGCTCCTTTAGATGAAGCCCAGAATATGGTTGGATTCCTGGGCTGCCAGCATTCACTCCCATGTTAAGTTTCTCATTGGCCAGTACTCCCAAATCTTTCTGCTCAGGGCTGCTCTCAATCCATCCTCTGCCCAGCCTGTGTTTGTGCTTGGCATCGCTCTGAGCCACTTGCAGGACCTTAGACCAGGCCTTGTTATTGCCTGAGATTCCCATGGGCCCAATTCTTGAACTTGTCCAGGTCCCTCTGGATGACATGCTGTTCCTAAGATGTGTCAGCCACACCACTCAGCCTGGTGTCATGTAAACTTGTTGAAGGAGTACGCAATCCCTTTCTTTGTGTCATTAGTGAGATGTTAAACAGCACTGGTCCCAGTATGGACCCCCTGAGGGCACCACTTGTCATCAATCTCCATCCAGACGTTGAGCTGTTTTCTGCAACTCTTTGAGTATGACCATTGTCTCGGTTTAAGCTGATTCCTTATCCACTGAATAGTCCACTCATCAAATCCATATCTCTCCAATTTAGGGAGGAGGATGCTGTGGGGGACTATATCAAAGGCCTTACAGAGGTCCAGGTGGATGATATCTGGATGTCTTCCATTGTCCACTGAAGGGATAAGCTGTTGGAACAGTCACAGAGAAATGTAGCATGTAGAGAAGAATGCAAAGGAGTGAGAAGAAGATGAAAGTATCCTCATGACCCAGATAAAAGACTGGAGACCTCTGGGGAACTTTTCTGATTTGGGCTGCAAAAGTGTCTGAGGTACAGAACTCCTGTGTGGTGGACAGTCTCTGAACAAGTACTTAATGCAGTCTATTTTAATTTGGATTTTGTGAACAACTGCAACTCCTGATGATGAAACATTAGTAATCTCCTTTTGATTCTGTGTGGCTTGTCTGGCCTGGAGGCTCAGTCCAGAGTGATGTGTAATGGGAGCTTTGACAGGAGCTCTGCACAGATTGCAATTTGGAGAGTAACATTTTTCTTCTCTCTTGGTTTAATCTTGGAGCGAGTCACTGCTCTTTCTTTCATTTGCATGGAAGTTGTGCTTGTAGCAAGAGCACATTATAGAAGAGTCAAATTTGCTATCCTTCCCATACCTGTTTCTCTCTTGTGCTAACTCATCCCATTTAATGCAGAAGAAACAACTCACTTGAAATGGGGTCCACAAACAAGTGGCTCTAAAAGGGACTGAGAAATTATTTAATCAATGGGTTCTGTTCATCCCTGCCATCCAGCCTAGCCTACTTCTGCCCTTACACGGATCAGGGAGCAGAGGTGATATGTGCTGTACAATTCCCTTCCAGGCAGAACCTGAGACCTGTTCAGCTTCATGGGGAAACAGTGACCCTGCAGCAGCGAACCCTCTGCAATATGTTAGTCCTGTTGTAAGGATGATAGCAGTGCAAAGCTGTCTCAATGTCAGTGTTAGCAGGGTGGACAGGTGAGGTGTAGAGATGGGAAATAGAAACATTCCAGGACATTCCTTGAGTCCATCCATAAGCTGGTGCAAATCTGGAACCAGGTCCTCTAGAGATGTTTTCCCTCCCTCCAGATGAGCTGCTCTCACAGCAGTGAGGCCGAAGGCTGGGGCAGAGTGCACATACTAAGGTAAGGTGAAAACAGCAGCATACACCACATTTTGTGCTGTTCTCCTTCCTGATGTAATCAAGTACTCTAAGTTTTACACACTGGTGCACAGATTACTGGCATTTACTAGGAAGAATGAGGAGCAGGCTGGCAACTGCTTGGAGGCACATGGAATATACAGACAATTGCTCTGGAGCCTGGGGAACACACAGCCAATTCAATTCCCAACTGGTTTCTAGGCAGGAGTACCAATTAAAATTAGAAGAATAAAAGACCGCAAGCTTGGGACTGATGATACGCTCTGGAGAGAGAAGTTGCCAACTGCTTGTGCTACAAAGATGGCTCTCTTTCAGTGGATTTCAAATGGTGAAAGAAACTCAGGTAACAGATCATTCTTTTTTCTGGCTTCCCTGATTTTCATGTACTCAGTCGTGCAGCCAAAATTCCTACAAAGACAGACGGAGCTGCTCCCCATGAATTCCAAGCAGCAAGCCAGCCTTTTGAGAGCTGATGCAGTGAATATGCCAGCAGTCAGCTATACCTAGGAAGCGAGATTTTTACAAGCAAGCATCAGGTGCCTGAGCAGAGAGTGTTGAATGACAGGGCTCAAATAATCTACTAATGAAAGCATAATATATATATATATATATATATATATATATGTATATACAATGATTTAGGGGTAAAAAAAAGTTATCCATCTGATGTGTCTTTCACATTAACTGTTGATGAGTCTCTGAAGCAGACCTCCCCTTCTGATGGAGAAAACTGACTAGGTGAGATTATTAGACATATGTGGGATCTGCAAAGCCAGGATTTATGCTGTGCCCATCACAGTGGTCTCTGAGGATTGTGTAGGAAGTGGGCAAATTTAAACTGTAATTACCAAACTGCAGCTACCATGAGGCAGATGAAGTTGTAAATCATAATCTGTCATTGGTTATGAAGTCAAAGCATGCTTCTCTTGCCTCTCTGAGAAATCGTGTGAATATTGATGAACTAGTCATGTGGAGGCTACTGGATGGGAGAATTTTCACAAAAAGCAGTGAGTTTACCCAGTTGTTTGAATGATTTGTATGAAAGAGGATAACACAAGGACTACTAGTGCTTCAAGATGCAAACATCTTAATAGTGGTGCAAGGCAAGAGCTGTGATACTATGTGAACTCTCTGCTAGCCGGAGAAAAAGCCATGCCTACCAGCCACTGAAAGTTGGTGGCACTATGTCTAGAAGTAGTGTTTGCACTATTTTAAGATGTATTTTGTCACATGTGGTCTTTACTTGGGAGAGTGAAAAACCTTTCTGGGCACTTCATCTCTCTTGGATAGCTTAGGAATCATCAGACTCTACACCACAGGAATTCAAAGTCATTGCACTACCTCATGTCAACACAATTTGGCTACAGTTGGGTCTTGCTTTGTGAGGGATGAACTGTGTGGCTTTTGGATTTCTCTTTCAGAGAGCTTAATGCAGAAACTGATCCACTAGCAGGTGTGGGATGGAACCATTTATTATTGCTTAGCTTAACAAACTCCATCTTAAATTATGATATTGATTACAATGCTGAATGAAAAGGCTGAGCTGGCGTTACAGTGTTTGACACAAGCAGCATTTTAAAATGTTTACACCGATTGCACGGTGCACCAGTTATTGTTTCTGGAAAGCAATAAACTTAAAATATGGTGTTGCATAAAGAGCTAGCTGCTTCTGAATTCATTTACTGAAATTTTGATTAAAAAATTCAAAGACATTGTATGGCAAAAGGTGCTCACCCAGGGTTCTTGTTCCCATTAACAAATACAAGCCAATGTTTGCTGTATCAGATCACCAAATTAATGACATTAAAGCACAGCAAAAATACATTTACAGCATCCCTAGTAAGTTCTGTAGGATCTCCTGACAGGATAAACATGTCTCTCTGCCCTCCTTTTTCCCCTCCCCCCCAAACAAGCAATAAAAACATTTTGCATAAACAAATTCCAAATTGCAACTAATCATAGGAAAGCTGACAAATGTATGCTATGCTAGTCTGTGAAAATACTAATCAAAGCAGCCTGTCAATTGTTAAAGTTAATGATTTAGATATGCAAAACTCTGACTAAATTTTTGTGGATAATTACATAATTATGCCTGGGTTAACACAATCAAAAATAGCAATTGCATGCTCCCTCTTGAAATCACCACAGCAGTTCCCCGCTATATTTTAAAGGCCTCTTGTTCCCCCTGCACACAAAGTGCAGTAGGAAAAGGAAAAAAAACTTAGGAGCCAATTGGAAAAGAAAAGCAGTTCTGGTAGGGGCTTCCTGTCTATTCCAGTCACTTTTTGCCCTCTGCAAAAACAATTCCCTCGAGAACAAAGCACTGGCTGGAGTGGGTGGAGGTGTGGAAAAAGATGGCCAGATAACAGAAGACTGGAAACAGGAAAATTATTTGCTGTACTGAGCTGCAGGAGCAGCACCTCTACCCATGGATTAAAATGTCTGTGACAATGAGCTTTTCCTGTGGGAGGCATTTCATTGTGAGGAGGAGGGAGTTTATACCTTGTTCTAAAGGTCTTGCTATGATGCAGGAACCCAGGACTGGCAAGACTTACATAGGTCATTCAATTTTTCATTAAGTTATCAAATAATTCAAAAGTTCCTCTTGATTCCAAACAGTCACCTCACAGGTGTATGGCCTAAAAGGGGCTGTCAAGATCTCCCACCCAAACCCCACCCTCGTGAGCTATCAGGCCCCTCCACCTGACCAGGTCCTTAAAGCCTTTGCTGGGGTGCCTGAGGAAAGGAGCTTTTAATGGAGGGCAAATGAAAGAGGGTAAGCAAGCTGAATCCTCTTGGGCAGTGGTCTTTTTTCAGCTCCATCAAAAATAGCTCTGAGTCTATTCTAAGTACCTTTGAAAAGCCTAGTCCTTGGAAAACTTGATTTTCTTTTGTACCACTGAGGTTTTTTTCCTTCTCATGTTGGCTTCTTCCTCTTTTTTTTGGTTTGGCTCTGGTTCTAACTAATACTATATGGAGATTCTGGCTGTTGGGGGTCTCGGGGAGGTGACACAGTATAAATAAAATAAATATTGGGCTCTTTGCTGAATATCACACTGGCTGGGATGGGGTAATGGTAGTGACAGGGATTTAAAAGGTAATATATCTCTTGTGTAATTTTTTATCATAATTCTTCTATACAGTTTCCATTAAATAGATGAATGACCTAAATGAAAAAGAGAAATAACCCGAAAGCATAAAATCAGTCCCTGTCAAGAGCTACATAGAGTCTGACCCCCAGCTCTCTGAAACTGGCTGCCTAAACTCCAGAATCTGCAAGTACATGCTCATGTGGATTGACTGGCTTTACTAGTTGCTTACCACTAGTAGGGATCTAACATATAAGGGAAGCAAATGCATATTGATGTAGGTGTATTCCCAACACTACCTCCCTGCCCAGAATATGCTGTCAGAGTTGGCTTTAGCTAGTTGATGTTGTGAGGCCTATTGTTGCTTTTGTTCTATTTTGAAGTGTAACAATTAGAAATGCACTTGGTGAGTTGCTCAGTCCGGAATAAGGGCATGAAATGAAACAGTAGTGTGGTTGGATGTCTGAATGAAACCCAAAATGTTGTTTGGGAAGCCTCACAAGCACCTGGAGCAGTATCAGAACTCTGAGGCACTATTCACCAGTTTTACACTGCTTGCTTCTGCTGCACTGAGGAAGCAAAAATAAACTTCCTGGACTCAGACAGATTTTAAACATTTTTCTACAAGACAGAAACCAGATGGAATATTTTCACAGCTGACACCAAAATTCACAGTTTTTGTGACTTCTGTGATATTGTGATTTATACAGGGACTTTCTGTATCAGCAGCCCTGAGCAGACAGCCTCTTGCCATTCAAGCTTTTAAACATTATTTGGATTGGTAGGTCAAAAGATTGTATTAGCTGTGTGAAACTGAAGTATCAGTGGATTTAAATGATAGTTCTGTGAGCTGTTCTGTTCCCTCATCTTGACTATAAGTCATAGTAATAAAATATGTTAAAAGTACTCTGCTCCAAAATGGATTGCAAACCCTTAAATCATTTGTAGAAGCAAACAAGAAATTCTTATGTCAGGGCATGAGCACAAGGCAGGCAATTGCTTTAGGCTTTTGCTAGGGTTTTTAAAAGGGGGACATGAGTGGCAGAAGGCATGCTGTGTGGGGCTGCATGTTTCACAGGCAATATTTTCAGATAAAGATAAGCCTGGCAAAAAAACTGTTGAAGGTTGTTTCTGCGTTTTGGAGAGGTGGAGAGGGGATTTTTATGTTTGTTTGTTTTCCCCTGCTAGGAATTGAGAAGCCAAGTTGAAGCTGCTGGTAGATAGGGTAGAAGGAACTGGTGGTTCATGTGGGACCTGGCAGAGCTGGATGCAGGCAGAGGTTTTTCTCTTTCATTTGCTCTCTGTTTGTGCCTGGATCAGCTTGTTGTCCTTTGCAGTTGAGATTCTTGTGGTTTCCTGGGAAACTTGTCTTAACCTGTACCTGAAAAAAACTTCAGAAACGCATTGATTTTTCTGTTTTTGCGGGAATTTCTCTATACACAAGAGCAGTATTTCAGCAGCCCTGGTGGCTGTCTGCCTGTTTCCAGATGCAGTTCCAGATTTTATGTTTTCCTTTCACAGTCTTAGGCAATGTGACTTTTGGCTGTGTGATATCCTTACTAATCAGGAGCAGCATGTTGGTGCCCCTGGTTCTAACAGTACTCAAGAGTGCAGCCTGATGAGGGAGGCTGTGTTGGAGGTATTCCTTGTATATTTGTACTTATAGGATCCCATTGTCTGAAAATCTACTTTTCTCCCCATCCAAGAGTGCTGGTTTGCACAGGGCTCCAGAGGTCAGAGAAGTGCCTTGTCTTAATCAGGCATTTGTTCATGAAGGATGTGTTGTTGCTAGAGAAGGTAATTTCATAGAATCATAGAATGGCTTAGGTTGGAAGGGACCTTAAAGATCATCTAGTTTCCAACCTCCCCGCCATGGACAGGGACGCTTTCCACTACGCCAGGCTGCTCAAAGCCTCATCCAACCTGGCCTTGAACACTTCAGGGAAGGAGCTTCCACAGCTCCCCTGAGCAACCTGTTCCAGTGCCTCACCACTGTCATAGTAAATTTCTTGCTTATATCTAATCTAACTCTGCCCTCCATCAGTTTGAGGCCATTCCCCCTTGTCCTGTCACTACATGGCCTAGTGAAAAGGCCCTCTCCAGCTTTTCTGTAGGCCCCCCTTCAGGTACTGGAAGGCTGCCATACGGCCTCCCTGGAGCCTTCTCTTCCCCAGGCTGAACAATACCAACTCTCTCAGCCTGTCTTCATAGGAGAGATGCTCCAGTACTCTGAGCATCTTTGTGGCCTGCTCTGGACTCACTCTGACAGATCCACATCCTTCTTAGGTTGGGAACCCCAGAGCTTTGAGTGGGGTCTCACCAGAGCAGAGTAGAAGAGAGGCAGAATCACCTCCCTTGGCCTGCTGGTGGCACTGCTTTGATTGCAGCCCAGGATACAGTTGGTTTCCTGGGCTGTGAGTGCACAGTACTGAGACATGGTGAGCTTCTCATCAACCAACAACCTCAAGCTTTCTCCTCAGGACTGCTCTCAGTCTGTTGCCTGCCCAGCCTGTATTGATACTGGGAGTTGCACTGACCCAGGTGCAAGGACCTTGCAGTTGGCCTTGTTGAACTTCATGAGGTTCACACAGGCCCACTGGTCAAGCCTGTCCAGGTCTCTCTGGACAACATCCCTTCCTGCGGATGTTAAACAGCCCCCATCCCAATACCAACCCCAAGGAACACTATCATCTCTGCTTTCCACTTGGACATCGAGCCATTGACCACAACTCTTTGAGTGCAGCCGTCCAGCCAATTCCTTATCTATCGTGTAGTCCATCCATCAGATCCATTCTCTGCAGTTTAGCGACAAGGATAACAAGCAGGACAGTGCCAAGTGTTTTCCACAAGTCCAGGTAGATGATTTAATTCACTCTTCCCTCATCTACCAATGCTATAATCCCATCGAAGAAGGCCACCAAATTTGTCAGGCATGATTTACCCTTAGTGAAGCCATGTTGGCTACACCAATAACTGCATTGTTTTCCATGTGCCTTAGCATAGTTTTCAGAAGGATCTACTCCATGATACTGTTGTGCACAGTTATGAGACTGACTAGCCTGTAGGTCCCCATGTCTCCCTTTCTTCCGTGTTTAATAATGGATGTTATGTTTCCCTTTATCTGTTTTCCTGTTTCTTGCCAGCTTTGAGAAAGACAGAGCTATATATAATTGTAGGTGGTTACAATATGTGCACCTTAAGGATTTATTGAATGAATCAAAGACAAAACAAATGGCTTAACAGGTCAATGGTTACTGGCAGGGCAAGGGAAGGCTCAGCCTCTAATGTGCTTTTCCTGCCCAACCAGTTCTTAAGGCATACCAAAGTATCCTTCAGTCTTCTGTAACATGTGCCAGTCTCAATTCCAATGCAATGGTCAGAGGAAGTAGCATTGAACAGCACTTACCTTGCACAGTGAAATGGTACTTGATGTTGTTTGGACCTAGTGAGTAAGACTCACACACACTGTTCCTCCTTAAAAAAACAGGTAGGAATATGATAGAGACAGCGGAGGAGGGTGGTTAATAATTTATAGCAAATCTTACTGAATTTTGTGCTAAATAAGTATTGTTTCCAATGATATCTGTTAAAAATTGGCATAAAATAAAACATTTGGTGAAAGCATATGGAAGGAGGTGTGAAAGACAGTTGAAGAAGCTTTCCCCTTTTCTGCGCTTCTTTATAATCTAGTGGCCTCAACATTTTAGATACTACATATTGAAACTGTCTGTATGCAACCTGGCTTACAAAAAAACCTCACTGCTGTTTTGAGTAGAAAAAACTGCCATTCTCAGCATGTTATTTCCCTATTTGGACCTTTTTTGTCTGTTTCTTCTTTTTTTTTTCTCTCCCCCACCCCCAGCCAGATTCAGTGAATATAGACACTGTATTACAATGTTCGTGCTAATGAACAATTGCTTAGAAAGCTGTAGCACAAATACATGGTGTTCTTCTACAGACAATCACTGAAATACAGGAAACCACATTTTAAATATAATGCTGATATGTATCTGGGGCAGTTTAAACAAATACAGTTACTTTTGCAAGATACTTCCTTTGGCTACTCTGATCTGGCAAGTTACTTTTATATGTACATATTTATGTATATTTATATATATGCTTAAATCCCATGTATACTTGCTTTGAAGTCAATGGGATTACTTGTATGTTTATATACTTTGGTGGTTTGAGGCCTTAAAACATGGGAGGACATTTGGCTTTTAGAAAAAGTAGGGCTGGAAGGGGCCTCAAGAAGTCCCCCTTCTGCTGGATTGGTTATATTTATGTCATTCATCATAGAATTTTTTTTCTAGGCTGTTCTTAAAAACATCTGGCGATAGAGATTCCAGGTTCAAAAGTTTTCTCAGGCTCCATCCTAGTGCTTCACTATCTTCATAATTATAAATGTTTTTCTGTAACGTCTGACCAGCATCCATCTTGCTGCAAAATAAAGCTGTTACTCTTCAAACTTTCTAACATGTAAGAACCCTGTGTGTGTCAAACTTTTATTCATTCAAAGTCTTAAAATTGCCATCCCAAGAATTCCTTTCCCTGAAGATCTAAAGTTTTCAAATCTTTTCCCCTGGACGCATTTTCTGGACATCTGGTCGATTCCATTGCTTTTCTTCTAGAGCTTTCCAGTTAGACCATCTCTGCTTTGCACTCTTGTCCTCTCCATCCCCCATTAAATTTCAGCCCTTTCCTTGACACCACTGTTATTTGTCCCCATCTCTTCAAGATCTGAGCCTTCATACTTGCAGATGTCCTATGTGTTCCAGCTGTACAGTGTGCAAGCACAGTAAATGTGCTGTTTCATGGTGTTACCATTTAACCCCAGCCAGCAGCCAAGCCCCATGCAGCTGCTTGCTCACTCCCCTTCCAGCAGGATTGGAGAGAGAATGGGAAGGGTAAAAGCTAGAAAACTTAGAGGTTGAAATAAAGACAGTTTAACAGCTAAAGCAGAACTCATGCATGCAAGCAAAGCCAAACAAAGAATTGATTCAGCACTTACCATGGGAAGGCAGGTGTTCAGCCACCTCCAGAACAGGGCCCTATCACATTTGACAATTACTTGGGAAGAGAAACACCATCACTCCAAGTGTTCCCCCCTTCCTCCTCCTTCTCCCCAGCTTTATATACTGAGCATGGTGTTATATGGCATGAAATATCCCTTTGGTCATTTGGAGTCACCTGTCCCGGCTCTGTCTCCTCTCAACCTCCCATGCACCCCCAACTTACTTGCCAGTGTGGCAGTACAAAGAGCAGAAAAGGCCTTGGCTCTGTGTGAGCCCTGCTCAGCAATAACCAAANAGGTGTTCAGCCACCTCCAGAACAGGGCCCTATCACATTTGACAATTACTTGGGAAGAGAAACACCATCACTCCAAGTGTTCCCCCCTTCCTCCTCCTTCTCCCCAGCTTTATATACTGAGCATGGTGTTATATGGCATGAAATATCCCTTTGGTCATTTGGAGTCACCTGTCCCGGCTCTGTCTCCTCTCAACCTCCCATGCACCCCCAACTTACTTGCCAGTGTGGCAGTACAAAGAGCAGAAAAGGCCTTGGCTCTGTGTGAGCCCTGCTCAGCAATAACCAAAACATTTCTGTATTATCAACCCTGTGTTCAGCACAAATCCAAAATGTAGCTCCTTATTAGCCTCTATAAGGTAAATTAACTCTGTCCCAGCTGAAACTGGCACACATGGCCAGATGATTCATCAAAATACGAAACAGAGTCATATCCACAGCAGAGTTTTTAAATCCTCCTGTCCCACTGGATGGCTTGCTTCAAATATAGGCAAACAGCAACATTATGTCCAACCGCTTTTGTACCTGTCTTGCAATTTTGTTGAGGTCATGTTTTCCTAGCGTGTGTGTGAGTGACATTTTGAAACAGCATCAAAAGCTTTACTAAATCAAGAAACGTGGTCTCTCCTGCTCTGCTTCTGCCACAAGGCCTGTTTCTATGTGGCAGAAGGAAATTACATTGATTTGACAGGATTTATTCTCTAGAAATCCATACTAGCTTCTATTCATTTCCGTGTTATCTTCTAGACACTTACCAGTAGTTTGATTGCTTGTTCTGGTGTTTTTCTGAGGATTGGAGACAAATTGACTGGCTTATTACTGCTTAGTTGTGTTTCCCTCCCCCTTGTAAAGTCAGATACTCTGTTTGCTCTATTTCAGCATTTTGGTACCTCTTCTTCTATTCTTATATTCTCAGAAATGACTGTCCAGGGATTCAGAGAGAGAGCAAGTGGCTGTCTGTTCCTTGTCTGCACTGGCACTGTGGAAGTTTCCCAGCAGCACTACCAGTTCTCTGAAACTATTTTTGCCTTCCATGAGATCTCTTGAGTTTAGGTCAACTGCCCGAGTTAAATCCTGCTACCATCAGTGGTTGTGTTGCTTCTGCATCAAGGCTTAACTGGAGAGTATGGAAAGAACCTTGATTTCTGGTGCTTACTTGGGCGGTAGTCTTGTTGAAGTGTGAATGGAACTAAGTGCTGTAATGGGACCTGAGGTGGGTTGTGATTTGGGATGCCTACTGATGACTTGTCTAAGGTAGGGTTTGAGCTCTTGTATTCATTTGTTTTCAACTAGAACAAATAGCTTAGCTGTAGCTCTGGGAACTTATTGAATGCTTATGCCACAGCATCTGATCCTCTTTGTTAGAGATGAACATACTATTTTAGCAAGTAGTATGTTTAGAGTATAAACTGACCACACTGTATTTACCTCCTGAAGTTCTTGTTTATGGTGGCACTTTCTCACTTGCAGTTCTTCGGTGCTGGTCAGGTGCCAGAGTGGTAATTTCATCCTTCTTCTGCTTCCCAGAAATAAGTGAAGTAGGGAATGTCATTAGAAACTTCTGCACTTTTTCATACATGACAGTTTCCATGATGTCAATTTTTCCATAGTCAGAAGAAGAATGTTCAGGTGCGATTACTCTCAAGCTGGTAACAATTCACTGTGTATAAATTAAAACTTTCTGTGCTAATTATAATTCATTTATGAGGGCTTCTAGTTTCCTTCCTACAGGAGAGTATTTTCATTCCTATTGTATTTTTGGATAATCTATTCCTCTGAAAGCTGAAGTTGTAGTTTTAAGACATGCAATGAGAGGCTAGGCTAAAAGAAACTGCAATATTCTATATAATTTCAAGGGGTGTTCTAAGAAAATATGCCAATTTTATGGAGGCTTTTATGGAAAAATTCCAATTTCATGTGGATTCAGGTGAAAAAGGAAATTTCATGAGATTTCTGAAAATGTTGGGATTTCACTGGTTCCATGAAATTGATGACAGCCATGGAAAAAAGCACAGTTCTTGTCATGGAGGAAGTTTTTATTGCAGTTTGCAGAACTTTTGTTTTCTGTGTACATCTGTTCCTCTGGCACATATTATGCATTCTGGACCTCTTCCTCCTCTTGTAGTCTCTTCCTGTAAATATTTTACCCTTCTTGATGAATGCACAGTGCTCTGATCCTCAAATGATAGAAATCCATGACTGCCTACAAAGGAGGTTCAATGTGAAAGTGTAGGTGGGGGAAGGACCTGAAAAGTAAGAAATACTAAATACAGACCTGGGGATTTCATATTTTATGGTAATACCAGCTTATTTTATGCACTATAGAAGGGAAAATAATTAGGACCGGGGAATGGGAATGATTTGCCATGTTCAATGTGAGATCTAAGCCATGTAGCATCAAAAGCAACTTGCAATTCTTAAAATCTGGGCTTGTGTGGAGTGTCCAGCACAAGACCCCTCGAGGAGCATATAGAGCTTCAGAGGAGAATGACTGTGTTGTGGCATCTCAATTTATCCTGTAAGCAATGTCCTCGTTGGCTAGGACACAAGTGTGACTGTAGCATGTTTGTGTTTTTCCCTCTCTTCATAGAGGCAGCAGAGCTGAAATAGACTTTGCTTTTCAGGGATAGAAATTAAGACACAGAGGAGAAAAGGAATGCATCCTCAGACAGGGCTTGAAAATCAATGGTGAAATGAGGTGAAAACTTACAGGAAGGCTGTGTTGGAAGGCCATGGGAAATGATAAAGTGTTATTAAATAAGTGGAGGAATTGGAAAGAAAAGAACTGTGAAGCAGATTAAGCCAAATCTATGCAGGGTTTTAAATGAAGATGTTTGAACAGCATCGTGGGACAAACAGGGAGCCAGCTGATTAGCTTTGATTAAATGATATGTTGGAACATCTCCGTGTACCTGAGCAGCCAAAACTGAGAACATCCCTGATGGTGGAGCTGAAGCCTCTTCTGGGAAATTGCCTTCCCCTTAGTTGAGGGAAGATGTTGAGTGTCCTGATTTTGGCTGGGATACAGTTTGTTTTCTTCTGAGTAGCTGGTACAGTGCTGTGTTTTGGATTTAGTGTGAGAATGGTGCTGAAAACATGGGGATGTTTTCTGTACTGCTGAGCAGTGCTTACACAGTCTCAAGGCCTTTTCTGTTCCTCATCCCATTCCACCAGCAAGGAGACTGAGGTGCACAAGGACATGGGAAGATACTGATACCATGAGGTTATGGGTTTGATCCCAATATGGGCCATTCACTTAAGAGATGGACTCAGTGATCCTTGTGGGTCTCCTCCAGCTCAGAACATTCCGTGATACACAGCCAGGACAGCAGACTGCAACTGTCCCAAGGAATATCCCACACTATATGGCATCATGGTCAGCCTATAAAACTGAGGGAAGAAGAAGAAAGGGTGGGTTGTTTGGAGTGATGATGTTTGTCTTCCCAAATAACTGTGATGTGTGGGGGGGCTGTGCTTTCCTGGGGATGTCTGAACACCTGCCTGCCCATGGAAACTGGTGAATGAATTCCTTGTTTTCCTTTCTTGCATGAAGATTTTGCTTTACCTATTAAACATCATTACCTTTTATTACACTCTTTTGAAGGAGATTTTGGCCTGCTTGGACCTAGAACTGCTTTTGCCACTTTGCCATCAAACGACCTACAATCCAGCTCTCCTTTGCATTTGTGCTGCTGTTCAAGGCTGAGTTGGATGGGGCTCTGAGCAAGCTGATCTAGTGGAAGACGTGCCTGGACATGGCAGGGGATTGAAACTAGATAATATTTAAGGTCCCTTCCAACCCAAGCCATTCTATGATTCTCTGAACTGCCTTTATCTCAACCCATGAATTTTCTCACTTTTTGTTTCTTTCCCTGCTCCCACTGGTGGAGAATAAGGAAGTGAATGTATGGAGCTTAATTGCCAGTGGGGGTTAAACCATGTCATGGAGAAACGTTACAAAGTACAGCAGAGTTGGTGGGACTATGGGTTATTACTTGTGCAGGAAAAGGAGAGGACATAAATTTCAGGGTCCTCGGTGATGTCATGTGTTCCATGAGAAATGGGAAGAAGAAAACATACACTAAGGCTGGCTATTGATGCACATCAAGGCTTTTCAATATGTAGTGAAGCCAAGGGGTGGTTCTGAGGGACAAAAGGAGCAAATGAAAAGTGACTGGTGTGTGAGGGAGGTGTTTGTATTAGCTGCAGTGGACACAGGTATTTGTGCTGCATGTTATGCTGTTCTTCATTGCCTGCTACCCACTCTCTTCACTGCACCTATTAAATTCCTAGGATCTGTGTTCCCTTTTGCTGAGTTTCTGTAAATGCTAAATAGAATTCTGCCACATATAATGTTTTCCAGAGAAAACATCATCACCTTTTGTTATATTATTTTGAAGGAGTTTTTGGCCTGCTGGGATCTAGAACTGCTTTTCCCACTTCCCCATCAAACAACTTACAATCCAGCTCTCCTTTGCATAATCCTATTTCAAACATGAATAATATGAATACTCCAGTTTATGCTAGCAAGGAAATTTGGGTGGTTATATTTCATCATTGCCTTAGAGAAGAAGGGCAGGGTGGCTGCCAGGCTGCCTTTGTACAGTTTTTTTCTGCTGAAATCTAATGAAGAAACTGCAGTTGTCTTGATAACATATTCAAGATTTCCCCCCGCCTCTTTTCCTAGCTCACAGTATCAGCAAGTTGTGGATGTGCATTTTCCACTTGCAGAAGATAACAGCCTGCCCACCTCATCCTCAAAGGGTACAGTTCAGACAAGGTCCTACTGTCTCTTTCTCTGCCTGCAGCTTCCTGATATATCTGGCTCTGTCTTGGTGACCCTCAGATCCCTGTAGCAATGCCTATGTCACCTCTAGTTTTAATGAGCTTTTCAACATAGAAAAGAGATGTTCAGCTCGAGTACATCAAAGCCCGGAAGGAGATGTCTGTAATAGCATTGATCAGACAAGCCTGTAGGTCAGGGAGCCTGCACAAGGGGGTGTGGGAGGTTGGAGTGAGTGGTCTGCATCTGGCCTCTGTCATAGTGACCTCTCCCTTGCCAGGGAGCTGAACCAGGCTCTGCAGGGTTGATTAACAGCAGAGCTTCTCCAGCCCGACTCTGTGTATGGCAGGGCAGGATTGGAGTTTGTATCTCTTTGGGGCTCACATGGTGCTCCTGGTCCCTGTGGTGTAGGAATCAAAGCCATGTGTGATGTCTTGTGGAGTCAGAACAGGATGTGTTGGTACTTCTAGTCAAGAACACAGATCAGTTTTGTTCTTCCAGGTACTCCTTTTCCTTGTGTGCAGTGTATGCTTTTCTTACATGTTTTGTCAAGTCAGGTAAGAAGAAAAAGTCCACATGGTGTCATATGTTTTGGCAGACTGTCCCTTTTCCCCAGAAGCAATTTGAGCCAATATGTAACTATTCTACCAACTAAATATATATGGCTAATGTCTATAGATTTATTCATGCTCATAGGTCCTGCTTGCTGGAAGTGTTCTGTTCACACCAGATACTGCAGCTTTGACCATGCACTTGTGGATTAGCACGCTTAATTGAACACGCATACAGAACTGGAGACCACAGTGCAAGGCCATGGGGTATCTGAGCTTTTAATCTCGAATGTACCCCATGGGTAAGGGAGATGGATTAGTATCTTCGTAGGTAATCATAAAATTTTACCTCTCAACCCCCTTGATTATCCCCATTTGGGGAATCCCCAAAGATCCATGGAGAGTTGTGAGACCCAGGGATGCCTGAATTCGCATAAGGAGAGCCCCCCATTACCTGGGGTGGTGGTTCTTTCCACCAAGGGAGAACTAGGTGATAACCCTGCTATTTCCTTTTGGGTGCTTCCTTTCAAAATGGTCAAAGGCAGTGGGATTTGGAGTGCAAGATGCCCCGCTGTTTGCATGGATCTGACATCGTCATTTCTTCCTCAGAGTAAGCTGCCTAAATTAATCTGATTTTAAAGAAGTGAAGCACTTAGACTGCCTGACATTTTCAGAATTCCAGGACGCTGTGTTCCCAGATCAATATGGTGATTTAGTAACATAACTTATGCTCAGGAAGGCCATGTGACATCCCAGACCCATCTATCTTAGTCGAGCATTTCTATTAGAGCTGTGCAAATCCTTTCCAGGACTGCAAGCAAGATTTTACAAGTTTCCCAGTAGAAGGGGGTAGTGTGGAATTACAAATACCCTCCTCCCTGATCAAGTACCAGATTCGAATATACCCCTTTTCTCATGTTTGAGTCTCAAGCAGGCCCTACGCAAGACCATCTGTGTATTGCTAGCAGTCAAATAGGCAGGCACACAGATCCATACCTGTGCAGATATAACAGTAATAGCCTACTGCCCACAAAATGTGCACTTGCATATGCAGATAAAGAAGATCATTTTTAAGCAGGCAATTTTGTGAATTAAAAGATGCATTTGAAAAGGTAAAAGGGTACCTCAAGAGAGATATATGTTCTTCACAGACTTAAATAGAATCAGAACAGTGCAGGAATGTAGTCTATCTACATGAAAACAAACCCAATAGCATTTGGTCATGTAGCCGGTTTACCTTATATCAAAAGAGTTTGGCTGTGGGCCAGTCATGTTTTGAATATCCACAAACAGCACACTGGAGTCAGCAATGGTTGAGTCACTCAAACAGAAAGTGACTTTAGGACACAGACAATGTGAGTAAACTTCTTATTCTGGCAGAAGCATTGGTAAAAGTATATCAGAAAAAGTGCTACTTTCATTTTCCATTTTCTGATGCTGTAGCTTTCTTACCTGACACAATGCTTTGAGTTACTTCCTTTACTTATGGCAGCTGACTCTCCTAATAGTGCTAGAAGAATCTTTGTGTGTTACTTATTTCAAGTTGCACAGAAACTTTGTTTTAAATAATAAGACATTTAGTTAGTTGATTGTAGCATTGAAGTTGCCTGCCTTCTAAACTTTTACCACTTGTTTCTGTGTTGGCCCACCTTTAATTTAGGGTATGTCAAGTACCATACAGTTTAACTGTAGGGACATTTCCCTGACTATGACTTTTAAGAACAGGCTTAAATTTATGCTGAAAAGTGTCTGCACCTTACCAAAGGGTACAAATTTTCTTCTAAGTGCCTTTTCTTACTCCAAGTAGCCCAAGTACTCCTGAAGGCATCACATCTCTTCTGTGCCATGCAATGGCTGGCAGAGCCCTTTGTGCTCACTGAGGAACCGGGATTTGAAGGATCACTAAACTTAGTCATTTTGTATATCAATCCACGAGGCAGCACTTTAATCATGTATTTTCAAGGTTAGAGTGTTCATTTTGGCCTCATACTTGCTAAGTGGCATAGAGATGTTATGCATGGTACATGGTAATGCTATAATTTATTGCTTTTTAAAGCCACCCAAAGTACTGCACTGTAATCAAATAGCACTTCTTGATGACATTGTGTGCTCCAGATATATCCTGAAATAGACTGACACAAATAAGTCATTAAAAGGTGCACAGCCAATCAGAAAATCTTGCTAAATGGAAGATGTGTGTATAAGCAGTTTTCTATGTTTTTAAATTATGGCTTTGTCTTAATGAGACATTTGCTGGCAATGAAGCTATGTATATGCATTTGGACTGTCCCTGTTATTTTCAACAAGGTAACTGATATAGCCATATTCTAATCTGAACATGGGACAAGCCTGAGCTTAGTTTGTCTCTATGAGGAATAAAATAGTCCTATTACTCCTACTCCTTACTTGACTTTGATTACTGACCAAAAATCCACACAGTTTTTATACTGGGGAAAAAAAAATCAGAAGGCTTAAATAGAAGATGAAAACTGCCCTCAAAGTGGCTGTTTCTAAAGTAGATTTATTTTTTAACTGTAGAATTGGTGAGTCTTCAAAAATCTGTTTTCTGCCTCAGTTGTTTCTTACAAACAGTTGCAGGCTACTTTATATAGTATGGAGAGCATTAGTTTTGTCAGGCTTGTATCATTGAAAGTGTCTGCTTTCTCTTTTTTCACCATTTGATTGTCGCTGTAGAGTCTTCCTCCATTTTCCCTTTTCTTGTGAGGAGCCTCAAATGACCACTTCCTACCATATTCCTCCAGGAACCTTGGCTGAGCAAGCCCACAGTTTGTGATGCTTCACCTCTTATCTTTGCTGAGGTACTTCTAACTCCCTGTGTGGGCAGGCTCGTGCCTGTGCTGCCTTCCTGGCTCTACCAGACTTCTGGTGCTCACTGCCTGCTTGTTGTATACGGTGCAGCCCAGTCCAGGCATCCTTTCTGCCACACTGTCCTGTCACTCACACCAGTTATGGGAGCTGCTCTTTCATGGCTCAAGGTACTTTGTCTAAGCACCTTCAGGTACAGAAAACAGCCTCAGTTTCTCCTGACTGTGGGAGATGGGGAGATCGCAGCACACGCCTTTGCTGTGTTTCTGAGACCACTGAAGAGATGCTTGTAGGGGTAGGCAGCCACCACCTCGATGTGAGGGCAGAGGACATTTACGCGTCTGCTGGATTTTTAGAGCTCTCTTCATTACCAATCATTATTGATAACAAGTAAACAAAGTTCGCAGTATGTTCAATATTACACCTAATTCTCAGTGTAGTAGCTCTGGCATCTTGCAGAAATGTAACCTGTATCCTGGGAAGCAATGGACCAAGTTTGATATGGTGAGTATGTCCAAAAACATAAATACAATTGTTGCACCTTAACTGGCAGAAATGTAATATTTACATTTATTTACATGTAATATTTACATTTCTGATATATTTTAAAATGCTTTTCAACGTAATTCACTTGAAGGTAATTTATTTTGTAAGACAGCTTGGCCAATGCTACAATTCTTGGAGTCCTGTGTTCTGCAGCATAAAGAGAAGCTGGTGTATTTATGCCTTATGAGGACAGTGGAAGTCTGTGTTGACTTTCGTGGGGCTCTGGATTAGATCTTTAATGAACATCTCCTGATATCATTATGGGAGCAAATATTGGAACAGCATCATGAGAACTTCAGATTTTGTTGATACGAAGGATTTATTAAATTTTTTTTTAGTACATAAAGTAGTTTGAAAATTGCTTCTTGAAAATTGCTTCTTCACCTGCTGCTTTGTTCATGCTTATCCCACAGTGACCTGAGCCACCCAAAAGAGTATTTAGTCAGAAAGAAGCTGAGGCCAAGATTAGGACAAATGAAGAAACAATGCAATGTAAAAACAACCAGTTGTTTTGAAGCGAATAGACAAGCTGCAAATCCAGAAATCAGACCTGAATGCACCCAAAGAGTTGTGGGGAAAACTTCTTGAACCTGGTAATTTCAGAAGTGTGACGTGTTTGGTATCAGAGAACCTAATAGTTTTGAAATGTAAACACACAGTATGTAAAACATAAACCACAGAATTAATGAATCATGTTAATTTCACACGGCCCCCGCTTTGGACTAATTAGTGCAAATTAAATGCTGCACTTGTCAGGCAGAGCAGTATGTGCACCACGTATTGCATTAAGAATTATTCTTGGATCCATTTGCACAATGTGAAAATAGTGTGAAAATATTTTTATTTCAATTAGTGGTAGTTTTACAGTCATTAAAAGATTTCTTTAATAGGCTTAGACTCCCATGGCCTGTGCAGCTGCATGAGGTCTGGTTTGCATTTAAAGGTGGGAAAAGATGTAGTAGGAAGGAGAACGTTTAGCTGACTGGATTTACTTAATTACCCCCCACCCCATTCTAAAATGTGAGACCAGGCCGATCAATTATGTGTCCCTTTGTCAGAGGCCAATTGCTTAATTGCAAATTATCCCTAATAATTACACAGCCAAATAACTACTGGATTTATTCTTAATGAATGTGGAAGCCCTTAACAAGAATTTAAATGTACCCACCAGGATTACTGGAAATCGACAGCTATCAAAGGGCTGGAATCTGCCACTCTCAGGCAGAGAAGAATGTCACTCTGCTTATTTTCTGTTCGTTTTCAGTGAGGCTCAGGGAAGTGAAGATTCTCTGTCCATGCTTTGTAATGTTTTTAGGGTCTAACATTTCCATTGTTTCAGTGAGACAGACTGAAAAAGAGAGATTACTGAAAATGAGAAAGGCTGTCAGAACGGGGGAAGCTGTGAAGCCGGGGCAGAATACAGGACAGAGCGTGGAAATAACTGCCTTTGCAGAGATGAGATGGAGCTCTGCCAGGCAGGAAAGAAAGGGATTGTCAGAACAGCGGTGCACACCTCCTCGGAGGCATTCCTGGGGCGGGAGAGCAGGGCCTGCCCACTGCAGGGATGGAGGCTTCCTCCTTGATGGGATGCAGCACGCGAACTGGCCGGCAGCAGTAGGGGTGTAATTAACTCTGACACAAAACACAAGGCAAGGCTTTTGATGCTTGTTTCTCAGTTTTGACAGAGAGGAATAACATAAGAAATGTGGGTTTTATTTTTTTGCCTTTTTCTCCACACCCCACACCCCACACCCCCCCCCCAAATAGCTTTCTCTTTTCAAATTACCTGAAATCACTAGGTACGTGGGCCGCGTTCCATGGCACTGCCCAGTCCTCCACACTTGTCAGCCTGGAAACAAGAGGTGTACTTTACTGAAATACTAAATGAAATGAGAACAGGAATTTGAATATAATGCTCTATCTGCTCACGGGCAGGCAAAGAAGATCCTGTAGTTGAAGAGGTAACAAAAATTTGGACTGTGATGGAGGAAATAAACAATGCAAAGGAGCATGCAGGGGAGAGCTAAACTATGTGATGTGGGTAAATTAAGGTAGATTAACTGTTTTTAAAATGGAAACTCAGCATCTGTCTGTTCTTTATCTTTCTTATATTGGTGTCCAGAAGTCCAGTTTGGAAATCTGTGTCCCACTGTGCTAACCACAGTAAAAACACTGTAATTTGGCATCTCCCATCACTGTTGCCCAGCATCTAAGCAAAAGCATTCTCTCAGTTCTGATTTGCTTTTTCACTCCTATGTTGCCTGCTCTTTGTAGGTCATGTGTAAGCAATTTTTTCTGCTGCTTTTTCTAGGAGGTTGAGTAATTAACTTGGAGGAGAATGGAAAGCTGTGATCTCGCCTCACTTTGAAAGGCCATTTCTTGAGATTTCTGCAGCATGCTTCTTCCTCCTCTGAAATTTCTTACTCTGGATTCTTGCATGGGGAGTTGATATTCTTGACATCAAAGCCCCAGCTGGGATCTTTCTTGATTGTGAAACATCCTATGGTATATTATACTCCTAAAGATATTTTAACAATGACAAAGTGAGGCATGCTAAAATATTAGACTAGTTTGAGGTTTGTTTTTTTTTTTAATGGCTGTGCCCGTCTACTTGTACCCTGCTATGGTCAGTGTCGAAGTTTGCTAATGCAAACAGAGCCTGAACATTTCAGATTGTGCTTAATGACTCAGTGGTTAGAGGACACAATCCTGAAGTTCCCAAAGCTTGTCTGGATCTTCTTGATGTCACTGCATGAAATAGTGACCCCATAACTGGCATAAACATGATTTATTGTCTAAAATCTGGATTTATTTAAAATGTAGCCAATCCTCAAAATATTAATTCAGTCCTATTCATAGTTTTCATTTATAACTTTAAATAGCTTCTCAGTCTGTCTGTGCTGTTGGCTTTGCTCTTTACAGGGTTAATTAAGATTACACTCTGGTTCCCACACATGAAATTAGGATGTTAAAATCAATGTGGATTTCAGCCTACACCAGTTGTTCACAGAAAAGAAACAAAGACCTTGCACTATGAAAACAGTTGCTGGATCCCCAGATGCCACTAGTGGGGTGGGGAGAAAAAAATCATCCATCCATTCTTTTAAAGTGAGCAGATCTTTTCTTTGCTGTTTCTTAAGTGATATACCTTATCAGTTTCTCATTCCTCCCTTCTTTTATTCTCCCCTTAAATACATGTGTGTATCTTCACTGCTCTTTGTTCTTCTTAAGTTGTGATGTAGTCTTGACACTTACTTGCATTAATACCCACTGTCAGTATTTGCACCCCTGAAATAAGTGCCTATTATGGTTAAGGGTGCCAGAAAATTCCAGCACTGCTGATTTTTCTCCTACTTTTCTTTTAATCTGGAACCAGTGCATCTTCCTTTCAGCTTCCTCAACTCCCTTGTAATTTGGTTAGCATGAACACTTTTCTGAGAGCAATCCTAGATACAGACACACATTACCATTTTTTAAAATAATTATTTTTAAGATCTCTCTTTTCCATCCTATCTCTAATGCTGGGGGGTTTTGCATCAGAAGTCTTTGTGAAGCAGCCTTTTCTTCAGCCTAGTCTGAAGTGTGTTTCTCAATGAATCTTCTCCCATGTTCTTTGCCTTGTCACAATAAACAACCAACAGTTCCAAAAAATGTTGCAATTAAAATTTCCTCAAGGAATAGTTGTTGTTATGGATACTGTTAAGTATGCTGAGAAATGTCAGGGGGTTACTGAGAAGGAAGAAGCAGAAGGCACTATAACCTGGCTGCCGGGAGGGCAGGTCAGTGTGAGGAATCCCGCGGAGCGCTGCGCTGGGCTCTGCCCGAGCATCCCCGGAGCTGCCGGAGGGACATGGCCCAGCCCGGGACACCTTCGCGCTCTCGCTGTCTGAGCCCACTCGTGCCCCAGGACTGCCAGGGCCGTCTGGGCCGGGAGCTCCTCTTGCCGGTGTGGGGTCGCTTGGGTGTTCTCTGCCAGCTCTAGCGCACACCCTCAGGTGTGACCAGCAGGTTAGAGAGGAGCTCCCCTTTCCCCCTTTCCGCCAGCTCTAGCTTCATCTGCTATTGCCTGTACTAAAGGAAGACTCTGCAGGCACTCTTAGCTATACATACATGTGAATTTGCTTTATAGCGGGTTTGTTCTTTTAAAAAGACATTAAAAATTTGGTAGAAAATTACATACTTGTTTCTGCTCAGCCATTTAACACTCATCCTGTATTTTTACTCCTCCTAGAAAACGTAAAGGACAGCAGAGCAGCAGTCTCTGCTGTGACTGTACATTCAGGGAATTCAGAGAATCGCTTTACAGAATAGATACAGGTTCACCCAAGATAAGACACTGTGGCTTTGCCTCAACACCCATTGTAACATCGGTGCTGCTGGCATTGCCCACCAGGAAGGGCCACAGTCTGCCCAATAACTATTTAAAATAGTTAGGATAAAATCAGATTGCAGGGAAGAGAGGAAATTACCCTGGGAAGCCCTGGAAAGTCCTGCAAACAAAAGCAAGGAAAGTCAAGAACGAACAAAGGAGAGATAAAACCTGAAAAACAATTAAAATAGGGAAAGCACATAACGGCCTCTGAAGTAATGCCTCAAGGCCCCTTGTATGTGGATACCTCATTAAGCAGCTGCATGGGAACTGAGCACCTAAATATCCGAAAATATGGTCTCAAATGACTATGATTTGAAGCTGTCTGGAAAGGGAAGTGATCTTCTCTTTCAGGATATGAAAATGCAGGATAAGCAGTTACTTTCCACTCCGTGTGTTTAAGATTTGTCTCATCAATCATAAACCTAGGAAATAAGAGTAAAAATTTAAATTCTGTACATCTATGTACTGGTTTATTCTGAGAAATCCAGAATGAGAAGGGATGTTAGAGGTCCTACTTTATGAATTAAATGTCATGTAAGTGGAAGTTGTATCTCAACTTGTGTAAGACTGTACAGGACTATCCCCATGCTCGGCTAGGTGGGCACCTGTGTGTCCCTTGTGAGATCAAGGCACAGCCCAGTTCAGCATGGAAAAGCTCAGAGCCTGGGGCAAAAGCATTCAAGCTGTGCAGAACTCCTCTTACCTGATGGAGATAGCTCAATCTTCTATTCCTTTAAAAAGACAAACCCAACCTTCTTCATTCATACCTAGACTGACAAATTCAGAGTTTTAGGAGAGAACTGCTTCTGGCTTATGCTGCTGAACTAAATTTTGAAATGGAAAGAAGAAAGGCATTCCAAAGGCAAAATCAAAGTTAATGATAAAAAATTTCAGCATATAGACAAAATTATAAGTGGCTAAGAATAGGAATTTAAAAACTACTCTGCCCTCTCTGTACGTTGCTACCATGACACTACAGTAATTTATTGCTGCAGCATATTCCTTTCTAGAACTCTCTAAATATTTTAAGGAATTTCAATTACATATTGCAGGGGAACATCTTTAAAAGCATTAAGGTTTGCTAGCTTTAGGGACCTTAGAAGAAGCCATATGCAGAAAAGCAAACAAACCGAGTGAGAAATGTACACTGTTTAATTAAAATACTAGGCTTTGACACGTTCTTTTTCTTACTAACCGTGACTTATTATGGAAAAAAAATCCTTGCATAAAATCCTTTAAGTGTACAGATAGGTTTGTTTTTTCTTCTGAGCTTTTTACAAGTGGCTTTTGTTGTCACTGACAAAAAAGCTATAGACTTGGCTACAATTTTTGCTCTTTTCCTATGTTAATGTGTTATGGACTGTTTTGCACCACTTATATGATCAGCACTTTAAATGTTCATTGTCCTGAGATATGTTGGATTCATTATGAGAGAGAGAAGTAATAGATTCAGTATCTTCATCTCAGTAATCAATAGTTATGATAGATGCTCAATTACTGTGGGTGCAGGCAGGTAGGAGAGCTGCTCGGTGAAGAGAACTGCCACCCTCGGTGACAGTCAGAACTTGCTGGCTCTCAAGTTTTCTAGGGAAACACACAGGTTATTTTTGCTACATTGATGTGTCTATGAGGTGTAGTTTGCAGGCTGTTGCAACAGAGTTGGTACTTTCAACACAAAACAGCCCTCCTCTTTGCACTCCATACAAATCTTTAATGATTTCAAAGAGTGTGATTAAGGCTTGGATGCTTCAGTAACTTGTTAAGGACTCAGTTATAGGTGGCACTCCTGTACTGCCTGTCTCTGCAGTGCAATGCAAAGTACTCCACAGAAAATTAGTGCTATATGAAGCATACTTCAAAATTTCAGTTTAGAAAGTATTAAATAGTGTTTCTGTTTTCTAACTGGTGTTTACTTGGGACCCAAAATTTTCCTGTGATGTTCTCTGCTTCACTTTGATGCTGAATGCTTTTGTCTGCTTTGTGAAGCTGCATAAAATAAGTGTTATTTTTCAATCTTTAGAAATAGATGTTTGCTTGCTTTCACAGTCTAAAGGGAGACCACTACTGGTAGATTATAGTTAAAAGGGATTGTGAGAGGGTTAAACCTCTACCATGATGATAAGTAGCAGAGGCTTTTTTGGGAGTAATGCAGAAATGTTGATGCATCAGAAAAGATGTGCTCCTTTCTTCTTGATTTCTGTCATATCAGGAATCAGCACTGTGAGGGAGGAAGGGAAGATCCTGGGCACAGTTTTGGGTCTTGTGGTCTAGACTTGGCCACCCAGCTCAGTGAAGTACTCCATCTCCACTTGCGCCAGCTGGGTACATCTGTGGGTATGCACTGCAGGAGCTGATGAGGAGCTGTGCCTATCTCTTACATAAGCATGACCAGTATTAAAAATTTGTTCCAAGTGTTGATCACAGTGATGTCAGTGTTTCTCTAGAATCACCCAGCAAAGAAAATGTAGCTGAGGCTATTTATTTTTACAATCTCTCGTATGGGTGGTCTCAGTGGTGGGACCTGATGCTATCAGTACCCTAACTCAGAATATCTCTCAGCAAGCACTTAGCTCACCAGCTCAGTCTGGGCCGTGTGATACTAATTAATTCTAAAGAAGGCTAAATGGATTCCAGGTATGATATTATTAGTACTGAGGTAACTGGGTGACACACCAGAAGGATTTGAAATTGCTGTCTTAGTTATATGCATGAGGAACTCTGGCTTATTCTTCCTTAAATACCCTCTTTCTATATTCCCTTGGCTGCAGAATATTTACCTGCCTGATCGTTGTTTGTAAATTGAGGCTCTTCCTTCCCCCCCACCCCCTAAATCTTCCTTAGATGCCAAGAGGAAAAAATAGCATACAAGAACGTGGCTGTAAAGCATTTCTTTTCAGTTCTGCCTCTCTGTGTAGAGGTTTTTGTGGCACTCAGGGGTGCAGTAGGGCTTGAACAGTCCAGACAGTGTGCCAAGGCATATTCCTGTAGGACATCACTACAGATCCCTGCTCATAAACCCTGCCTGCAGAGTTGCAACTGGAGAGAGAGAGAGGAAAAGAGAAAGAGGCGAAGCAAGGAGGACACAGAGGTGTGATTTAGGACATACAGAGAAAACAGAGAGAGAAAACTGAGAGAGAACATAGTGAACAGATTGGGAGACGGGAAACAACCTCCCAGGGCCAGGCTGAAGACAAAGGGGCTGAAACACAGAGTGAAGGAAAAAAGGAAATTGCAATTCTGGGTTACTATATTAAGATGAAAAGCTGGACCAGTCCAAGCAGCCTAAATGGAAAATCCGGGAGCTGGTGGGGAATCAGGAGGCAGAGGCTGTGAAAAAAAGGGGGGAGAGATGGGAGAAGGAGGTTGTCTGTGAGAGCAACAAAATGTGCTGTGCTTTGTGAGGGACTGAGAATTGTTCAGCTGGGAAGGTGCTTTTGGTTGTGGGTAAAATGCTCAGAAATCTACAGGGAGAGATGGAAAAGGCCTCTTGCAAAGAGGCAGTGTGAAGAGCTTTGCAAAGAAATCAATTTTAACGAAGTAGAAGGGTGATGATTTCATTAAAAAGTGCTGGACACTTACCGCAGTTTGATTTCAGGCCACTTAGCTGGGTATCTAAACATGGATTTAAGGGCACAACTTTGCATGTGTGAAAGAAAAAGAATTAGAGCAGGGAACTTGGTCTACCTACTTTGCTGGTGTAAATGTGTAGAAATCAGACTTGCCTGGGTGGCAGAAAGCACAGATTGCTGCTGTTATAGTAGGTTGTTACCAACTCAGATTTTCACTCTTAGAAACAGGAGAATCTGAGATAGTGGAAAGAGAAGTTTGCAGAGCTCTTCAAGCATTGCTAGTGCAGAGTCTTCCTGGATGTCTTTTAGTTATGAATTGGCTTCATGTTGGTTTCTAATGAGTGATTTAAAAACTGGTGCCCATTTGTGAGAAGCACTTTTATACTGATAATATTCTTATCTATGTTGTTATTCTCATAATTTATTTCTGTGTTCATCCAGCTTTCCTCAGACACGTGCAGTCTAAAATTGAACTCAAATTCCATACCACTTATGGTGTTAAATACCATGTTTAATGAAGGTTTTTATTGTATTTGTCTATGACCAAACATAAACCAAAGAATCCAGGCAACATTAAGAGGCTCTTTAGAATTTCAGCCAGTCCCCTCCTTCTGACTAGTGATGGCATGACAAATTGGAAGTGGGATAAGTGAATGGGGCTGGTTAGGGGAGCTCAAGGGTTCCTTTTCTTCCCTTCTTCAATTCCTTGCAACTTTCATTAAATTATGGATAAACTCCTATTAAGAACAAAAGAGTAAAAGAGTGACAGCTGAATTTTTAGATTCTGATGACCTAAAAAATTACTTTAAAGACATAAGGAAACATAAAGGATTGAAACAGATGACTGTAAACATCCAGACATTATTATTGTCTTTTCTCAGATTTAGCTTCTGATACACACATTCATGAATAGCCCATTTCAGTGACATTACTGGGACAAGATTCCTATGAGTCAAATTCCTGTTACTTCACTAATATTAGTTAAAGGCAACATGCCTACACAGATTTGAACTTGCTTGATGAATTTTGTGAGGTTTGCGTTATATATGCAACAAGATGTGGCTGCTGTCACTGTATGGGTGTATATTGGAATCTGATGGCAAGTACTGGCTGCTGCCTGGGGAGATGGTTGCAAAGTGCAGAGTAGCCCTTGACCAAGCAACAAGGGACTCTGTGAGGTGTCTTCTGTGGGAAGGAGTGGGAAGGGAGTTTGTGAGTGGAGAGGGTTGCAGAACAGCAGCTAAGGACTCCCAGCGAGCAGGTACTCAGCAAAGCCCTGAATCCTTAAAAGCAGCTCAGAAAACAGTTTTCTATGAAGTTGAAAGGGACTATGAGTAGTAGGCAAGTAGAGCTACTATTGTGGCTTGTTCAGCAAGCTAACATGACGCTAACTGGGGGAGTAAGAAACTGTTACCAAGCCACTGCAGAAACGTGAGCAATATTGCAGTTGGAAAGCGTGAAACTCTGCAACTACAACATTAGTTTTCTATGAGAGGCCAAAACAAAGGGCAACACGTGAAACACATAGATTTAATACTTAGGCAATTTGGAATCCTTCCTTCAGAAACAGATTGTATTGGGCATCGGAGGCCCAAACTGTGAACAGGGATCTTCGAATATCCTGAGTTAGAGAACAGTAAGGTGGATGGAGGAGGCCACAGTGCAGAGGCAGCCCAGACTGCAGATGCTGGAAGGAAAACCAAAGTGGCGATCCCCTCAATCAGGGCCACAGCCCAATACAAGCCCATGGGATTGCGGGCGGCAGAGCAAAACCGATGACTCCAAGGGAAAATGTGCCAAACACACAGAGAGCTCTCCTTAAGTGCTGCCCCAGAACACTGTGCTATCTGCATGTGATGGCTTTCAGCAGGCTGCGTGAAACGATTTGGTAGCTTTAGCTGAGTCCCACCACAGCAATGCCAAGCTTCTTAAGCTGCTTAACAGGCTTGGCGAAGAGGATAATGATTAACCGTTTATTAAAGTCAGCCCCTCCAGGTCAGAATGAGGGATATTGGTAGTGAGAAAGCTCGTGCTGTTCTTGCCTTCCCAGTGCTTTTTATGCAGATAGAGGACTTTAGCCTTTGGGGATACAGTCAGTGGTATTAAATTTACTTAAAAGTATGAAGTGCCTTCATTTCTGTGCTGAATACCACTGTGGGCCATTGTAAACTTCCCCCGTGCAGTCTGAACCTCCTTAAAGGCAGAAATGCACTGGTTTCTCAGAATAACTCTACTGAGAGCGTGCAGTGTACATGTCAACTTAATTAAATGAATTTGTTTAAAATACGATCGATGGTGTGTGAAATTATATAATTATTCCATAAATACACTTTGTTAATTAATTAATACTTTAATTAAAGGGTAATTGGAAACTCTTTGCGTTACTACCTTTCTTGAAGGGCATGAATGTGTCTTTACCTCATATTCACTGATTAGACCAAAAGAACCTTTTTTTAAAAAGAAAGTATTAAACTAGGAGCCCAGGAGATTTAAAAAAAAAAAGAAAAAAAATGGCACAAGATGACAGCTATGTCCCAGTTTGCCATAGGAAGGAATTTGGCTGCCCTTTAAAATCTTTGCTTTCAATCAGCCTTCAGCTTTTCTAATATCCTTTGTGTCTCTTATTCTGGGAGAGTAATTGTCTCTCTGGGAGTTTTGCCTTGAAATGTCTCCCTGGAAAAAGAACTTGGAACAAAGTGCTGTGGACTAGTTGTTGGTTGAGAGAGCTGGTATTAGCAGTTTGTCAGAGCAAGACATAAATCCCTCTTTTCCCCTCGTAATCATTTTCCTCCAGTATCATTCAGTTTACCTGTTTATTTTGAAGACTATCCATATTAACAAATCCAGACTTCCTATTGCTCACTGCCAAAATAGCACTCCAATCCCCAGACCACTTTTTGTAACTGTTGGTGTGGAATAAATGAAAAGAAATCACTGGAAACCAAGAAAAGAGAAATGACTGTGGCCCTTCTCTTGCCCCTGGAAATTCATATATAATTCACATTGAAGCCAGTAGGCTAGGAAGGGCAAATTCGAGGCCTGTCTGTGAAAAATTATCAAAAGCTCACAAATTAAGGTCCTGATTTTGCAAACTTGCACAGTTAAATGTGAATGCCTTCTGTGAAGGCAGTGGAAAGGGTGCTGCTTGCAGGTCTAAAGTGAGCTCATTCTTTGCAGTTTGGGGATGTGGTCAAATATGAACCAGGAAATTCTAGGCAGTAGATAGTTATTGTGCATATTTTGATCTTCTGCTTAAGTGGCAAAATTTAACTGATAACTTTCTGCAGCTGTTAACTACTCTGCAACTGCCTGCTGCTTGTGGATGCATCAGGAGCTTGTAGGTGTTGTTTGACCGTGACAGGTCTAAAATGTTTGTGGTTTTTTTAAAAATTTCTAACCTGTCCTGTGGTTCCATATCCACTGCAGACCTGGAAGGTCCTAAGAGAAATCATAAGTTCATCTCAGTGACAGCGGTCTAGTGTGTGACACAAGAGGATTATATGAGGCTAGCACAGAAAGAACAAGGAGCACCATAACTAGTGTAGGGACAAGTAAAAACTAAATCATTCAGGAGTAGATTACAGCACATCTAGGACAGACAAAGGACCCAGTGTGCATATATTTGCACAGAAAAAGTTACACAGCATTCCAGTGATTATTAGATTTGTAAAACAAAATCTGAGTTTTAAAATATTTTTTAATTCCTAATTGCAAAACTGAGCTTACTGCATTGTATCCTCATAGAAAATCTATTCTTATTTGTCTTTAAATTCAACAGTGAATCACAAACCATGCCTGACTTATTCATGTGTGAGATGTCAGGTGCATGAGAACTTACATCACATGCTATGCCAATGCATAAAATTTTTAAGCTTGTCCTTGACAACTGAACAATTCAGCAACCTGGACGCAAGCTGCAAGGATCAAGAAGTAGGACAAAATTACAACTGTTTATACAGCTTTGCACAATGCCATGGCAATGCTTTTTGCAAGAAGAAATATTTACTGAGAGTAAACACAGTTTAGAATGAGATTTAGTGTCTGTGTCTTCTCTGCAGAGATCCACACACAGAATGCTGCTTGAAGAGCCTGAGCTTTTTCCTTGGTGAGTCCTCTGTTTTTTGAAGGTACAGAAACATCTGGGGTAAGAGAAAGTGTCCATGAAGTGAAGAAAAACTTGCATAGGCAAAAGGGAAGTTTAATGTAAGTTCTACTTTTGTTTTTTTGCCATACTGCAGATTGTTTGACAGGAATGATACCAATTAGTGCCAACGATAGCATACTTTATGATACTGACATCTGTCCAAGAGAAATTGGCCCAAAACCATCAAACTTATTTTGCAGATGTCACTGAATAATCATTAGGTGGTGATAATTTTCAGTCGCCCAGTAGGGAAAGGTTCCAGCATATTAAAGGCTTGAAGTTTCTGAATTTCAGAAATATTGCAGTGAGAATTTTCACTTGAGACAGTGGGCTGAGGGTTTGCCATCCATCTTTTGCTTCCGTGCAAAGTGTAGGAGCAGAGGGAATGGTCTGTTCAGCAGGGCTGGAGAAAATCTGAAATATTTGTGGTGTTCTGTGTTCTGACTGGATTTACAGGTCCAAATGTATTTGGGGCTGGCTACACTGGCATCTCTGAAGTTGTGCCTGTTATCTGCAGGCTGAATCTGCACCAGTAAAAAACCAATCATTCTGGGAGGGGCATTTTATTACTTTCAGGAACTATCTAAATGTTGAGCTGATTTTAGTTGATATCTATTTCACACTTTTTAGTATCATCTGCAAACATTCAGGCTTGCAAAATTGAAAATACAAACCTCCATCTATAAGAAGTCACCTAAATACATGGCTTGATTTTTCTTCTTCCAGGTGTGTGGTCAACAGACAGGGTTCAGTGGAAGCTGTAGCCACACAGTAGCTCTGGCCATTGAGCTCCCCATTTAAGTGGATAAAAATGAAGTTAGGTGTCACTGGATATCTATGTAACTTGCATTTAGAAACCTGAGAATATCCTAAGTTGTACTGGGGGCAATATATCTTTATATATTCTTTTTGGGTTTGTGTTTAACTCTAGAATTATCACCATAGGAGACAACCTCTCTCTCCATTTCCTGACAAAGCCTGAAATTTGGAAGGGACAAGTCTATGCAATACTAATATCAGGCTCAAACTAAGAGATGAGTATGAATAAATCTAAGCTGCTATCTTTGTGTACTTCTAGATTCCTCAGCCTCTTCCTGACAGTGATAAAGGGATTGGGATTCTTTTCCGTGTAAATCCAGGAGGAGGACAGCCAAAGCCTGCAGGGAAAATCTTGTCCCTTCTCACACCCCAGTGTAGAATTTACACCTTCTTACACGTCAGCTCTGAAATTAATCCTCTTGGTCTTACTGAATCTGAAGTAGTCTAACATGGAATAATTTACATGATGAGAGGCTGAAAGAGATGTGTAGCCAGAAACATGGCAATCAGAAGGATGTAAGAAGATAGAAATTAAAGTAAGTGATAGCTTACTTAAACCTCAGATTCACTTAGATTTGTATGTGAATTTGGTCCTTACTCTGTTTGAGGGAGAAAGCAAGACCTCGTCATTATTTCTTGTTGCCAGATAAAACAGATGTAACAATAGCAACATATTTTAATTCATAAATACCTGGTTTTAGAAGAAATTATGAAATGGATATAATTCTTCTTCTATTTTTGAGTTGCGTGCTAGGAAAACAATGCACTTACATAGATATGAACAGAAATCATTGTAGCCTGTTAAAACAAATTAGGAAACATGCTTTCAAATCTTAATATAATTTCTAGAGGAAGGAGCCTCTTGACTTGAATGGTAAAGGTCTGAAAATGGTCAGAGAGCGCTAAGTGGGGATCCCAATTACAGATTAGCAGTAATGCAAATATTGCTGCAGAGGGACCACTCAGCTTCTACGGCTCAGGAGCCGTGGCTGTGCCCAGAGCAGAGGCATAGAAAACCTCCCTTTCATTATTGTTTTTAATTATCTGCACAACGACAGATCTGGAATACCTGCTGCACACTGAGACCCTTTGTGCAAGCTCATCAACAGAGGTTTTGCAGCTAAAGCCCGTAATTTTTGCCTTCAGCTGAATTTTGCTTTCATGCAGATGCCTTTCTTTCCTGTTTATTCCTTATCTTCACTGGCTATTTCCCCTGCTCCACTGAACGTACACAACAGATGCAGCCTTATGTGACGGCACCAGGTTTTGGCTATACAGCTGTGATCCTGAAGTTCTCATGTGCAAGTGTAAGACTCCTGTGTTTTCCTTAGGAAGCAAAGGTGCTCTGGGCAAGGCTAGCCTGGGAGCACAGACCTCTTGGAGATAAGCAGTGTATGTCTGGCCTCTCTCTTTCATAAAGGAACTTGCAGTTTTAGACAAAGCAGGAAGCTGATAAACTCGTCATTAAACTCAGGGATTAAATTGTTAGTCCATACTCTGATCTTCTCATTTTAGAGTTATGTTTTGAGTGCCCTTATTCTTGTTGCTTATCTCTGTGTTTTTCCCATGTACTTTGCAGGTACAATATACCTTCATGGGAGAGTAAAGCAACGAGGAAAACTAAGAGGAAGAGGCAAGAGTTGGCAAAGAGAGGTTCACTTTCTCACAGACACAGTCATTGAAACTATTCCTCTCTGAGGAAATCTTGCCAAAAGTTTATTTTGAGCTGTGCTTCCAACTAGATGCTGTGTAGTTTGGAACCATGTGAAAACATGAAATACTGCTGGTATGCCTTTGACTGGGACCTACTTGATGACATGTTGGAGATGCTGCTCCCCGTAGCACTAGGAGAATAAAAGGGACTGGCTGGGCAGTCTGTGTCCTGGGGCAGAAGAATCTGGGCCAGAACATGTGGACAGGTGAGCACAGGCAAAATGAATACCCATTGAGCAACAGTAAGGAGGAATAACTGGAACTAGTCAGAAACAGGGAAGTGCAAGGAAACCTGTGGCAGGTTTTTGGCCCCTTGGCAGTGCTGAGCTACTATAAGATGATAGGAAAGAGGCAGAAGCAAGGTAACTGAGCCTCTCTTCACAGTGTTGCATTTTGCCCATTGCAGAGCCTTTGTCTCCAACTCGGTCTATTGTGAGAAGTCTGAGGAATGATTAATAGCAAAGGATACAGGCAACTTCTGATGGATGCTATCGAGGTATCAAGGCTTGTGATAATGCAGATACTCCTTGTACACCTTACCTGCTTTCCTGATGGCTCTGTGCCAAAGATTCATGTGGCAGCAAATTTTTACCTGTTGTAGACACATGAAAGATGGCTTGTATATATGAGGGCATAAGGTACCCTTTTGTCAACAGAGAAGCAGGCAGATGAAAGTGAGAGTACAGCCTGGAAAAAGCTGTTTAGGTGAAGGTAGGGGAAAGTAGCAAAGTTGGTTAAAACTGGTCTGGGGAACGAGAACTGACTGTACAAACACATCATCAGGAGGCCCAACGCTTACAGAATATGTCCATTAATAACTGAGGAGGAGGAAGACAAAAGGAGTGAAAGCAAAGTCATAACTACTAAACTTACTTTAGAATAAAGGAAGATTGGGAAGTAATACAGATCTCAGGAAGATAGCTCTTTGAAAGCATCGAGGGGATAGCAGAAATAAATGCAAATCAGCTGGCCTACATCGTGTGTATCCACATGAAGGCAATAAAGGGACAAACCTAGTGAATGGGTAATCGCTGTTCCTCAGAAAGCACCAAGAGCTGCAGCAGCTCCCGAGGGCAGGGGAGGGGGAGAAGTGAAGGTGAAATTCCACCCTGAGCCTGGCAGGGCTGAGCAATTAAAGCCCAGTCAATCCAGGAGCAGTCCCCTGGGAAATAACGCAGCAAGCGAACGGAGGAAAGAAAAATCTTTCAGAAAAAAGGAAATGATGAATGGTGGCGGGTGGCCTGGTGCAGCTCTTCTCAAGGTGATGGGAGCAGTGCAAAGTGAATTCCTGAAAGTTAAGCTTTGAACCCTGTGTTGTGATTCAGGGCTGCATGTTGTTCTCTGGGCAATTCAGAAGTGCAGTGTGGGGGAAAGCTTTGCATGGATATATCTGCAAGGCGCTTCTACTTTTTGTTGTGAGAAAGGAGTCCTGCAGGGGGGAGGCAAATTGTATTTGAGAGTTAATAACATGTTTAAACAGTAATAGTACTAAATATCATAATAATATATACTGTGTAAACCCATACCAGCAGCACTGTGCAATTTAAATGAATGCAGAAAAAAGGAGCATGGAATTCAGGGGACAAAACAAGTGGTAAGGGTTTAAAATGTATTTTGTTTTCCTACTTGAGTTTGCCCATTTTTCAAATGTTTTCCTGATGTTATTTCATATCAAAACACCTGAGCTAGCAGCAAGGGCTAGGTTTTCAATTAGAGTGTTCCTCAAAGTAACGCAAAGTCCTGCCTTGAACCCCAGAAACCTTCCCAGCCTAAACACTGCCACAATCTGGGAGGTCTCTACAAATACGTTTGTAGTTAGGGCTATACCGTAGTGGATGTGGCTGGAAATAGGTGTCCTTTTTAGTCAGGTTTGGTTTGAAGCTGGATCAGGTTTGGGGCTTATTTGCACCATTGAATGCATGCTGGTCCCAGTGAAAGGGATCAGGGGTACCTTGGAGGGGGCGGGGTACTATTGCCCATGTGACAGCAGCAAAGACCCCTGGTTACCATTGTGTGAAGTGCTTTTAGGATTTATTGTGTTGATAAGTCAGACAGGACAGGCAACAACTTCAGCTTGCTCATCTTTCACTTTTTACTCTTGCAGGATTTTAGCTTTTTATTTTTTCTGGGAAGTGAGAGGAGGTAGGGAAAAAGGAAGGGGATCTGTGATTTTTTTAGGTGTTTTTAAATTTTTTTGTCTATCAACATGACTCTGAATGTCTGCAACTCAAATGCAACAAACCCTGAGTGATGCAGCAGATGTAACAAAGAAAGAAACACCAGGAAAGCTGGATGGCTAGAAAATAAGAGTGGAGAAAGTAATAAAAATGAGGATCAGATTGGAAAAGAATACAAAATACTTGATGTGAGGTCAGAGTGCTTGGGAAGAGTGGAAAGGCAGAGAGAGCTCAGAGATTTCTAGCAGCTGTTGAGCCTGATGCACACATCCTCTGCACAACAGCAAGTGGCTAAGCAGGGAGAATACAAAGAAGCATGACTGACATAAGCACAGTCACCATGCCAATGAGCACAAGTGCCTGTATATATTAATAGGCCAGAGGGAAGATGTGAATGCAACAGGAGCACTGGCTACCGAAGGTGAGCTCTATCATCAGCAATATGTGGATGTAGGGTGAGAATTTGACATCTGATTGCATTGCTCGCTCTCTCTGGGGAAAGAGAGCTGTTCAGGCATTTTGGAAATGTGCCTCCCAAAGACAGCCCAGGTATTCCGAGGTTGTAGCAGGGGATGGTGGAGGTGGGACTAGGCAACATGCAGCTAACATTGCAAAAATACGCAGCATGCTGAGCCTGTGCAACAGCTGGGGCCCCATGTTATAACATAGCATCAGGATGGCCTTTATTGACTGGAGTTAGAGAGCAGCCCACAGACAGAGAACTCCACAAACTCCATCTGCTCTCCAGGGCACCATGGCAGGGAACTACCCCTTGCCTCTGCTGGACAAACCTGGGCTGCTCTGTCTCCTGGAAGGGGTGATCTCAGCCAGCAAGTCTCAGCTCATATGATATGGCTCAGTCTTCCAGGATTTAAACTCCTTGCTTTTTGCTTTCCCTTATTTCTAAAACTTAGGGACAGATAGGAATGTACTCCCTTTTCTCTGCCCTTATCTGAAAGCCTGGCTACCCTTTCCCATTTCTCTGGCAGTGTAGCTGTTCTTTTTCTGAGGATTATCCTGGCCCTGTCACCCTCCCAGTGAGTTAATCACTGAGCACAGTAAACATGCAAATGGCCTGGAATGTTTTAGCACAGGGACAACTATTCTCCTTGCTGATGGACAGCCAGGCCTCCACTAGCACATTGGTTTTCATAGTATGAGGGTGAATGGATACGTAGATAAACAGCTGAGCTTTCATAACCATTTCGGTAGCTATTGTGTGTCTGTGCTGTGCCCATACCCACGCATGGACTTCTTGCTCCACGTGGGATGTCACTTTGCTCACTGAATGCATATGGTTTCTACTTTAACCATGGCTCTTCATTTATTGACATGGCTTTTCATCACTTCCCTCTAGTGCCTTGTGCAGAATTTGCTCTCATTCAGCAAGCAGCCCCCCAGTTTTGTGCTCCATGCCTGTGCCATTTCTTTGCTTTGCAGAATATTGGAAAAGCCATTTGCCTATTGAGATTGTATTTGAAACACCTCACCTAATTTCTTTTTATTCAGTCCTTTTACCTGCTTGTGGCTTCTCTTGGTTGAGAAACATCTGCTTCCTACTTTGGTTTTTTTTCCCCCAGTGAGGCTTCCAGTCCTTTTATTCCCTTGCAAAAATCTCTCCACTGTGTTTGCACACACATTATGTAGCACCTGGTGGCTGTAACAAATTGACAGGTGCAAATGTGGAAACCAAATAGTTTCTGAGTTATTCAGGAGCAAATTCAGTAACTTTGTCCTCTTTTAATATTGGTGTTTCTTTGGGGAAATTCCTTTCTTTGGTTATAAACACCTGAAGAAGTTTTTGGATGAATTTTCAGTTATTAATTTTTTTAGCAATTTTCTACAGGTCTTTATAATTCCTATCTTCTTTTTCTTTTCCTTGTAGAGATGGATAAGGAAAACTTGCAGGAATTTGGCTTCTAAAATGCACTAAAAAAAAGTTTGTATGTATGCTAGCATAATAGCAAGTAGTGAAGAGGGAATTTAGTAGGCTGCAGGAGTTTTCTAAAGCCCTACTCAACATTTAATTTTATGATCCTTAATGACAAATGGTGATTGTGAATATTCATGAATTTTTCCCTGGGTTAATGTCATAACCTTTGCAGTAGAAAGGCTGTTTTCACCGGTAATAACTACCTTTCAATTTATTTATGCTTGGGTTTTTTTTAACAGAAATAGACCCCAAATTAACATTCAAAATGCAAGAAAGTAATTTTGCATGTTTGTTTGCTGGGGGGAAGGGACAGGATATTTTATAAGTCTTATCATGTTGTGTGTTTATTAAGACAATACAGCTCTTTAAATCTCTTGAATTTTAATCTCAGCATTTTTTGAGTCCTGAAAAAGGTGTCTCAATTCAGCTTTACTGAAGAGACAACTCAGCATGTAGTATAAAGAATTTGTTTGTCTTTTTAAGCATGAAGAATTTGCCTCTTTGTTTTTTCCCAGTTATTCTAAGCATTTGTTTGGTATTTGATCAGTGATTACCTTATATCCTTTCCCCTGGACAGTATTCCCTCTTCTCCTTTCTTTTTCCTGCCTATGATTGTATTTGGTGCCTTGCAGTCATTATGTCTTACTTTGCTGCACTGAACTGGATGTGCCCTTTATCTGTCCATAAGCCTAATTTATTCAAATAATTTTAAATTTGCTTGCTCTGTGCACCATTTTACACTTAATGTGCTATCAGCAAAAAATTCCACTTTAAAAATTATATCCCCTGCAGGCCATTTATATAAAAGTTTAATAAAAGCGGGTATGGTGCTGAAATTTGGGAGTACTGCCTTGTTCCTGTCCCTCTGGTCACCCTGAACTGTGCTGTTTTGCTGACACCTTGCTTCTTGTCCCACAGACAATCTTGAAGCCATTTGCCAGTGTGCTTTTTCTGTACTGTGCTTTACTGATTCTACAGATCAATCTCTCTGTGTCGGGTGCAGCACCAAATGAATCTCTTCCATCTGGATAAATTATGCCTGTCACTTCACTTTTGACTCTTTGTTGAGAAATGTATTGAGAGAACTTAAAGCACATTTGACAGACATGACATGTATCCAGCTGTCTTTCCTTCCCTGGGCTGGCTGGTTCTACATGTTGCATAACCCCATCACATAGTAATGTTTCCAATATCCATTCTGTGGCTGCAGGTGAGATTACTGGTGAATGGATTCCTAAATCTTCCCTTGATTTACAAAAGAAAAAAGAAATTATTTGGTTTTTTTAATTTTAAAATACTGTTTTTTTAAGAAGTAAAGTTGGAGTAATTACTTTCTAGGGATCTCCAGATATAGCATTCTCAGGAAGTTATCAAGGAGTATTGCTACAGGTTTGCCAATTTCCCTTGCTATTTCCTTCCAACTTCAGAGATGCAGTTAATCTAAGTCTCAGGTCCTGTCAACTTTTAATAGTTCTAATTAACCAACTACCTGTCCAGATTGGATCATAAAGCCTTTTAACATTTCAATATTTTCCCCTCATGAAAATGGATCCCTGTTTCCGGGATGTGACCTTCAACTTCTGTAAATACTCAGGCAAAGGATATTAATTCAGTCTCAGCACAGCATCAGTCTCATCTGTCACTGACTTCTCACTCATTCCCTTTCATGGCCCCACTGACTCAATCCCTGGTCTTCTGCTTTTCGTATATCAGATGAAAGATCTCCACTGAGTTTCTTCACATCCTTGCCATTTTTTAAAAAGCACTTTCTATGCCAGCATTTCCTGCCAGTGTTTATAATTGCTCCATTTTGAAAGCAGTGTCATTGGCAGACCTGCTAAGTAATATAATAACAGTACAATAGAGGAAACTGAGACCATTGATACGGGCCTGGGCGGCAAACTTCTCTGCATCTGGATATATTGAAGTGGAAGTGGCTCTAGTTTTACAGCGTGTGAATGCGACCAGAATCTGGCCTTGTATGTGAAATAGCTCATAACTTACTTGACGCTTTTAGCACAGCATAGTGCCAATGCTGGCCGTGTTAGGAGCTCTAAACAATGTTTTGTTGGCAATCACAATGGAAACCTGAAACTTGCCAGAACACCTTTTGGAAGAAAGCTTATATTTCCTCATGAAGAAAAATATCTGACTTGGCTCTGGAGTAAATCCCTTTTTCTTCCTACAAGGTTTTAGCTGCTGTATGTTTATGCTAGATTTTTTGTGGCACCTCTGTACATTTTTGTGTTTGATTACATAGCTATGTTTGATTTACTGTTTTGTGCTCCATCCCACTGTCACGACAAGCTCAAGTCCCCTTCTGACAAACTTCTTCCTTTCACACATGAAGATGTTACAGGTCAGAGTCCTGCTCTCTGTATGCAGGGAGGGCACAGAGGGAGTTGCCTTGGGAGAGATGTTTCTGGTGTGCAACTGAAGTGACTCCCGACAGCTCTGTGACCCAGAAAGCACCTTCAAGAAACAGGTCCCCAAGCCTGGAGGCATTGCTTGCCCACTTTTGCAGATTATTAAGCAGATCAAGAGAGGTTAGAGGTAATGTAAAATGACCATAGTTTATCTGTGAGGTCTCTGTAGCCTGCTTGAAAGATGACCTGTATGCAGGTTTGCCAGTGGGCTGCAGGAGGCACACTGCCCATACCTGTTCTAGAGCAGAGCTGTGCAGGGAGGTGAGGGGTTTTGTGGCGCCAGCTATTGCTCCACTAAGGATGTGTAGGCATGGCAGCTCGTACCTCTGCCCTCTGTTTTGGAGGGTATGTACACCTTGTAGCTGGAGTAGAGAATGCTGCTGCAGAAGCTGTTTTAGCTTAGTGGTCACTGGTCCTTCTACCTTGTTTGGGTTTTGTACCTTAATGTCTCAATCATATTCTCTGTGTTGCTTAATACCTCATCTGGCATTCTTCCCTTTCTTGTCAGTTTATGTACACATTAAATTAGAAAGCAGTCCTCTACAAGCTTTGCTTCCTCTGCTTAACGTAATCCACTCTGAGGTCTAGATAATTAGTCTCCCCCTATCACTGCCACAGTCTTCTACATGTTTTCCTTCATACATGGTATGCTTCACATCTCCTTCCCTGTTAAACTCTACACAACACATCATCAGGCATTGGGATGGCCTGCCCAGAGAGGTGGTGGATTCACCATCCCTGGAGGTTTTTAAACTGAGATTGGACGTGGCACTGAGTGCCATGATGTGGTAAATGGACTGGAGTTGACCAAGGGTTGGACTTGATGATCCCAGAGGTCTTTTCCAACCCAATCGATTCTATGATTCTGTGATTTCTTTTAGTATATCTCTAGTATGGATCCATATCACTCTGCTACAACCTAGTTTATCCCAGGCTTCATATTTCAAGATGGGCCGGATTCTCTGTTGGAAACATGAGTAAAATTCTGCAGCTGTGTTCCTGCCCGCTTCTCTTAAGCCACCATTTAGATGCAGGAGTTAACTTAGAGGAGAGTTTGGGTTGGATTCAGTGATCAAGACAGTATGCATAGAGTGGCCCAGGGAACTTGCCCTCTTATCCTCCTCTTCTTTCACTTCCCAACACCTCTCCTGATCCCAAAAGTTCCTGCAGTTAGAATGTTTTAAAAGGAAAGGCCTGAGTTTGAGCTCGACTTTAGACTCAGTATTTAATTGTCAGGTAAGAGACTCTAAAGTGAACCAGTATTCTCTCATTTGGCACTGGCTACAAAACATACCACAGTGGTAACGCAAGGCAGTGAGGCTTGAGCAGAACCCTTCTGCAGCTCTGCCTAGGACACCAGCACCATGCACCTGAGCAATGTCAGCAGCAAAGCTGAACAGGACATGAACAGAATGGTCTGTGGTCTTACAAAACAGCTGTCACTTTTAACTCACCAAAATGGCAGTTGCCTTTAACTAGTATCCATAATGAAAATTTTGGAAACTGTGGATTTGGACTCTAGACATTCACCTGTGAAGAGCTGTCCTTTCATATGTTTTAAGTCTTGGTAAACATCCTAAAGATATCTATAGCATTTTGTTAGGATATGTGCACTCTATTTGAGACATCTAGAACTGAAAAAGGAAGTTAGAAAACCAAACATATTTCTCTGCTTCTTCATGCACAAGGCATGCTCACCTCTAGCCAAGTCTTTCTCAATTCAAAATTGTTCCAACTTTAGTTCAAAATAGACATAAGGTGTTGTACTACTGTACACAGTTGTTTTCCCAGTTAAATTTTTTCAGTCAGTAAAAGCCTAAATAATATAAAACATGATGTCACTTGAGGGAAAAAATTCTGATGCTCTTTGTCATGTTCTGTAGTTGAAATATATGGCATTAGAGATTTAAGTGTGCTGGTCTGTGTCAGGGCATGAACTGATTCCAACTTATTCTGAAAACAAAATACAGAAACTCTTATTTCAGTTGGTTTTAATTTTGCTGTGCTTTCATTTAATGTGTGACTTATCAAATATCTTTCTGTGAACCAGTGTAGGTGTTTTTAGTGCCTACAGGGTATTAAATATTGGAGTTTATGTTAAAGTGCAAGCATTACATGATTGTACTTTAGTGCAGCACTTGCTCTTTCTTTCCCACATGGGAAGACATACAGCTTCATTGGTAGTTTGGTTTCATGAAGGTGAGTAGGGGTCTGTGTAAGAAATAGCAGTGTTTTGTCTCAAGAACTGGTACTATTTAGAAGCCAAAATAGCAAGCAAAATTTCCTGAGATTTGAGCATATTTTGTTTGGTCAGGATTACTGAGAAAGAGAGTACTTTGAATGTTTATGTAAGAATGACATTGGAAATCTCTGTGTGGCTGACTCATACCAGAATCCTTGTTAGACAAGGCATCCACACCACTGCCTGCCCATGTTCCTGGCCCAGTTTGCCACCACTGCAGACAGAAAGACTTGTGAGGGTCCTGGTTGTCTTTTACTACTCAGCTCAACACAGGTTGGAAGACTTGGCTTTTCCTCTCATTTGCATCTAAAGGGCATTCTCGAGGAGTGCCTTGTGTCCTTCTTCTCCAGCAGCAGCCAGAGCAGCAAATTGTGGGCTGCATCTTTCCACCCTTCTTTTGTTGCAGAGGAGGGACAGCTGCTTCAATCCCATTTTCTCACGGAGCAGGTAAGTGACTGTCGCTGTTCCATTTCCCACCCCACCCGGGCAGACTGACAGTGAAGCTGCGCCCCTGGGACCCGAACATGTCATTTGCAACACGTAATTTGTGTCGCATCATACCTAGCTGGAGCTCTAGTTCCCAGAGCCCCCCAAATGTATCTACAAATAGATTATGTCATGTCAAAAATGAAATGGAAGGTGATAGTAATTGTGGACTATATAATTAGAAAGCAAGAATCAGAATGTCTAACTAATGGCAACACCTGGAATACCTGCACAAAAAAAGCTCATCAAAAGTCAACTTGAAATCCAGGGAAGCCCCTATATGGCTGTGTCTGCTCCTTTAAAAGGCACCTCAGAATATTGCAAATTACACTTTGATCACACTTCTGCTGGTGTGAACCACATGGAAGTCAAGTATAGGAAAAAAATCTGTCTTTTCAAGGAGGACACATCCACTTAAATATAAAAAGTTGCACACAGTGGGTTTTTTAAATGTAGACACCTGCCTGTAAAATTATGGTGACTCCAAGTCTAATAAAGTTTGCTTGATGTTATGGAGTCTAAAATTCTGTCAGAAGTACAGGGGAGGAGGAGAAGGAGGAGGGAGAAGCAGCTTTAGGGCCATGTAAAAACAAAGCCTTTCTTCTCTCCTTTTAAATGTTTCTGCTGAGCCTGATTGAACATAGGATGAAAAGCTGCTGTCCTGAGATTTGAGGAAAGCAAAGGATTTCTTTTCCTACTGTTACATTGAAAAGTTCTTTACTGCATGAAAGGTCATCCCTTCTAAACGTCCTCAGACTTGTGGCTTAAGTTTTGGGGCAACAGAGCTGTTGGTACCATGGGAATCTGTTAATAATCAGTAGGATGTGGTATCCGTGAGTAGTCCATACGGTCAGGAACATTAGCTCTCTGTTCTTTTTATCAGTTTTACAGTATTTTGAGTTAAATATTTTGAGAAGGAGGTGTATACTTGCAAAGGTAGTGCAATGGTATAGAAGGGTGGTATGTTTGACAAAAACTCTGTTATTATCCCACGGTAAGAATGACCGAGTAATGATCTGAGGTGTTCTACTGGGTTTCACAGTCACAGAGCCAGTATGAGCAATGGGCACTTCCAGAATTGGGCCTTAAGATTTGATGTTGCTTTTGAGCTGATGTTTCTATTATCTAGATTGTCAAAACCATCCCTAGCTTCCATTAGAGCTTGTTATGACAATTGTTTGGGAAAAAAACCTCCAAACTTGTAGAAAACATTCTTCTGTCAAAATACAGCATTTTACAAAAATACAAAATGTTTCCTGGAAGTGTATTGGTTTCAATGAAAATTTCTCAGGGAAAATTTCTAAGGGCTAGAGTGGAATTTTTCTGGGGGGGAGGTGGGGAAGAGAAGAGAAAAGGACTACCTGGGAAATAGTGCGACCGCCTGGGGCACTGGTGACCCCATATACTCTCCAGCCTGGATGCAGAGATGATTTGTACTGCATGTCTGCCCCTCTACCTGCCTCTCCCACTTTTCTCTCCACCTTGTCAGAGGTGTTGTGTGAATAGTTTACCCTCCAGTCCAAAGAGTTACTCTGCAGTTCCTGGTATCCACCATAGGGGACAGAGGCCAATGTCATTGTAGGGATAAAGGCAGAACAATGCATTTAAACTCACCTTTTCCACGTGTAAACAGGCAAGTTTGTTTGCAATTTGGTTCCCTTGTTATACTAGCACTCCTGTGGTGGGTATGTCCAAATGTCCCTCTTCACTTTTCACTTTCAAAAACATCTTCGCTCAACACTGGAATGAAAATCAGCTCTGAAACTGGGCTTTCCCTCCTGTCCCTGAAACAAAATTGTTACATGCCTGATACTACTTCTCAAGTACTTGATCCATCAGGGAAAACCAAAATGAAAAGGCTGTAGTCCAATAGATGCTAGGCCCAGTCACGCACGGTTGATATGCAGACTTTACTAGGAGTCAGGGAGAAGGTTTTCTGTGTTTAGGTGAGCAAAAGGGGAAATCTTCATTTGTGCTCATGTGCTCTTCTCCACAGTTTGATGATAGAGTGAGTTCTTCTGTGAGGAGTAGCTGCTTTTGTGATGTTTGTAGTACAAGCCAGAAGTTAGCTTCACTCTGCAGACAGGAAAGAGAGGACTGAAGTCAGTCCCAGGTTCTGGCTGCTGCTATGTTTGAGTTGTGTGGTATGCTAATGAAAATAATGTTAGCATGAGCAATGCACAGTTGTGCTTTCACCCACATTTTCAGGCCAAGAAGGCCCTCTTGCATTCTCACTCAATTATGTATCAAAGCAGGACTGAAGTCTGCTTCCTCCTTTCCCCATTTCATGCTATTTATTCCTTGAAGCAGCTGGGAGGAGGCAAGCAGGCTCTTCTTGGGTCCTGCTGTTGTAAGAGACTGCTCCATGGACAGCTCACACAGAAGCTTTTACCTCATCTTTTTCCTCTGCTTCCTCCCTTCATGTCCAACCACAGTCTATCCCACAGGAAGTGTTTCCAAAAGAATCAGGTATCACTGACATCTTTATGATAAACCACTTAAAAACAGAATCAAAGACTTACCTTTAGACATTTCTATTGAAGTTGTTTTCAAAGAAAAATATGAAGAAGAAAACTTTGCTTTTCCCAGTAAGTGTATAAATCTGGTGCAACTCTACTGAAACCAAGAGCTAAAACTGAAATAAGGCCTGATTCATTGTGGAGGAAAGACACATCAACACCAAATGTGCATATTAATTTGATAATTTGATTTAGGACTTGACTCATGAGGCAAGGTGACCCCTAAAGCACTGACTTCAGTCAACTTGAGCTATTTTTAGTGTTATATTATTGAAGACAGGCACTGCTCTAAGTGCAGAAGGGCACATCTCTGGGCAGCCTAGTTCCAGACTGTGATGCAAGTAGAACAGGTGCTAAAAAACCAGAGAATAAGGACAAGTTTTGCCTCAGATACTTTTCTATATGCAAGGGAGCCATATAATTTTCAGGTGTTAGTTCACAATTACAACACTTTGAGGATGTCTTTGTTCTGTGTCCAGTTGTCCAAGCCCAGCAACACGCAAACCTTCCGAGTGTCTAGTCTTGGAAAGCTCACCTCTCAAAAAAGACACTTTTCCAAATGTCCTGCTGTGAGTGGTAGTCTGGCCCCAAAACCTGACCCCCATGAAGAAGTGGATGGAATGATTTGCACAGGCAAGCTGCTCAAATGGCTTTGGAATAGAAATGAAAAGCTGCAGTCTTGCAAATTGAGTGGTTGAAGCTCCAGGTGAACTAATATGCCAGATTTCCTATTGTAGCTCCACATAGCAGATACAACCTTATTTGGGGGAATAATACAGGAGATACATTTTTTTATTTACAAATTATTTCTTTGTGGTAATTTTACGAATTTGGACACAATACAGGGGTTTTATTTATTTGAAATAAGAAAAATAAGATCTATAGAATTCATGTGTTCCAACTAAAAGTCTTCAATAATCTATTATTACTTCATTAAAATAGTTTAAACTAAATTGGTTGTAATATTTTTATGAAAGGTGAGCTTGTGAAGGTGGTAACTTCCTACCATACGCAATAAAAAGCATTTCACATGGATGAAAAAATAGTGTACCAAATTTCAGACTATAAATAAGGCAATTGTAAAATGTAAATGCTTAGAAACACTAGCGAAATTCAGCCAGCAAAGCAGGGATCAGAAATTTATACCCTCGTTACTGGTAATTACAGTCACATTCTTTACTGATCTGTATTCCCAGCCAACCCATAAAAGTGTCCTGATGCATTACCTGCTTAAAACTAAGTCACCCCTAACACACATGTGCCAGAAAGCGAATGTGCAGCTCTGTGGCCATGCTCGCACATGGAGCTCTGCATGGGCTGCTGTAAATGTATCTGTCTACCTTTTAAGCAAAGTAGCTGAAAGCCCCTCAGGGTGTTCTTACGAAATGTAAATTCACTGACTTGGAGACCTCCGCATAAAATCGCTGCTTTTAGTGGATGGCAGTTTAACACTCTCCTTCCCATAATAAAGCAAAGAAAGAGAAATTCAGTCCCATGGTTTTTTTATATACATGCAGCACTTGTCTTTTTTCTTCTTCTTTGACAAAATAAAAGCAAGTTAGGCATCTATTAAAGTAGCTTTGTGGTTTGGTTTTTTTTTTAAAAAACCCCAGAAATCAGCAATAAATTCTTAATGCCCTTGTGACAGATTAATCTTAACCTGTCAATAATTCATATTTGATGCTTCTGCTATTCAAGAAGGAATTGTGAGGAAAGATGAGCCTTCTTTTGGGCCTTCAGACTGACACCTCCTGACAAAAGTTAATATGCCTAAGGGAAAAAAAGCACCAACATGAGAGCTTAAATTCATTACTGGTCATCTTGTAAATATTTTGACAATACTGCATGAATCACATGGTTTTCTTTGTATGATGTGCACAAAATGCTTTATTCATGTGTCTTAAAAAGTTCAACTATCTAGACTTGGTTACATAAAAATCCCATCCAGGGTAGCAAACACCTACATATTTGACTTCAGCTTTCATAGAATCATAGATTGATTTGGGTTGGAAGGAAAATTAAAGATCATCTATTTACAACTCCCCTGCTTTGGGAGTTTGTAACTAGATGACCTTTAAGCCCCATTGTGGGACCTTTTGATCTTTCTAAGCACTTTAAGACTTAAAAAAGTAAACATGAAGAATATATAGTCTATTTACAGATCTCTGCATACCTTTCCTGGATGAAGAGATGCCAAATAGATGCTACTGTCCTAGCAGTGTTTTTCAGCTTTTTCCTGTTTGAACACACCTAAACATTCTCCAGTGAGTGGACAGACGCCCTAGAAAGCAGGTCATAGAGTTATAGGTTGGTTTGGGTTGGATGGGACCTTAGAGATCATCTTGTTCCATGCCATGGGCAGGGACAGCTTCCAGTAGACCAGGTTGCTCAAAGCCCCATCCAGCCTGTGCTTGAACAATTCCAGGAATGGGGCATCCACAACTTCTCTGGGCAACCTGTTCTAGTGCCTCACCACCCTCACAGTAAAGAATTTTTGCCTATTATCTAATTTAAACCTACTCTCTTTCATCTTGAGAATGCCCTGTTCTCTTGTTGCCACATGCTCTTCTAAACAGTTTCTCTCCATCACTCTTGTAGGCTCCTTAGTTCTTACAGGTACTGGAAGGCTGCAGTGAGGCTTCCCCAAAGCCTTCTTTTCTCCAGGCTGAACAGTCCCAGTTCTCTCAGCCTTTCTCTGTAAGAGAGGTGCTCCATTCCTCTCAGCCTTTCCCTGTAAGGGAGGTGCTCCATTCCTCGAATCATCTTGGTGGCCCTCCTGTGGGCTCATTCCAACAGGTCCATGTCCTTCCTGTGTTGGGGACCCCAGAGCTGGAGGCAGTACTCCAGGCAAGGTCTTTCCAAAGCAGAGCAGAGGGGCAAAATCACCTCTCTTGCACTGCTGGTCATACTGCTTTTGATGCAGCCCAGGACGTGTTTGGCTTTCTGGGCTGCAAGTGTATATTGCTGGGTCACGTCCAACCTCTCATTCACCAGCACCCCAAGTCCTTCTCAGCAGGGCTGCTCTTGGTCTGTTCACCTCCCAGCCTGTATTGATAACCTGTAAGCTTCCTCACAAAAGAATTCTTTTTTCTGTTACTTTTTCTCCTATTGAAAGTAGTTAATGGAAAACCACCAGTCTTAATGCATTTCAATAAGCTGATTCTCTTTGGGATCTTTCAAAGGCAATGCTAAACAACCTTGAATTTTAAAGGATAGTGACACTAAGTAAAATATTCTTCAGGTTTCTTCTCTATCTGGCTAATGATGTAAACCATAAGCTTTCTTCCATTTAAAAGTCAATATGCTACTTTTCTTTGTCCAGTTCTCCAGATTTGGTTGGGCTCTGGTCATCCTGTCTCTGTTCCTTTTATTTTTCATAACCACCTTTTTTTTTTTTTAAGATGTAGTAAACTATTTCACAGACTTGCCAATTAATACAGGTTGTCTTCTCTCCTAAGTGATATGCGAACATAGTGAAAGGAACAGTCCCTTCCCTGAAGGCCTTCCCTGATGATCTACAACCACAGGCAGCTAATGGAGACGTATGGAAATAGGCCTTGCAGGTGAGTGATGTTGACAGTAGATTTTGGCTGGTGGGGTTGATTGAACAAGCTAGCAGAAAGCTTCATTGGCAGGGCACAAATTGCAGAAGTTTATTCAGTGCCAGATCAGAGCCAAACAGAGATGTGTACACAAGCCAGGGAGTCCTTCCTCATGATATGCTAAGGGAATGCGTTGCACTCATTCTGTTCTCAGGGCTGCGTATGAGCTGCTTCACAAAGCTTAAAGGCTGCAGAAAGGGTGTAGTCCTGCTCACCCGCCAGGAAACAGGTAAGAGGCAAGCCATTTGAGACCTCCAGTTATATCATGCCATGTGCTTAATTTATTTTTCTGAGCCTGTGTGGTCCTGCCACTGTCTCCTCTGAATTAACCAGAGCTAGTTTCTCAACCCAATCAAATTCTTAAGGAAACTTGTTTCTCTCTCCTGTGAATGTGTGCAAGAAAGAAAATGCTATTTTTTTTATGTAGTCACATTTTAGATTAGAACTCAATGATATAAGCACAGGACACATCATTAACTAGAGGAATCTGTTACTACCCATAATCAATAAATGGGTACAGGACTGCTTCTTGTATTACAGTTGCAAAATGATGTGTAATGTTTGCTAACTGCTGTTCACTTCTAAATACTGCATGTTACTCGTTCATTAATTACTGCCAGAATTTACAGGAATTATTCCATAATTAATTGGCCTCTAAAACACTCTGCTGTCTCTCTCACATTTGGGAAGTGCTACTCATCCTATTTTTATACAAGTTTTTCGTACAAGCCTTGCTAAAGCTCTTTGAATATGTCATCTTGGCAGATAAAAACATGACTTGGGAATGGCTACAAGAAACGGGAATGGCTACAAGAAATGGGTGTGGCTACAAGAGATCATATAGTGTGAAAAGTTTTTGAAGCAATGAAATATCACTATTAAATGTAAAATTAATGTGGCATTCCTACATCATGAAATTCTTCCTACAATTAACCAGATGATACTGTAAAAAGTTTGAATGCAGACTACTTAATAATTTATGTAGTAATTCAGGGATTGGTTTAAGCCTTAGAAAAAGTAATTTATTTGAACAATATAACTGACATAATGACATAAATAATAACCTATACAAACCCAGCATCCTCCACTAGCATGGATCCCAAAGTAAAGCATTGGTTGTGGAAATGAAGCCACTGCTTCAAGCACTTGTGCCAGCTATACTGTAGATCCAGTCTTCCCCACTACCAAAACCTATGGATTCTCCATCACAGATCAGTAGGAAAGAAGTATCTACATAGAGTTACAGAGAAAGAGAGTCAGGCACAGATGGTAATTACTTATGTGATACATAGCTCTTAATGATCTCTAATGACTGAAAATACTAGGAATGATTTCAAGTCTCATTTTAAAAAGCATCACAAATAGTAAGTTGCAGAACCTCACTTCACGGGACTCACTTTTCAAAAGCCAATCTCATAGTGCCACTCCACACAGCACTGAACATGTTGAGCTCTGGGAAAATCTTGACATTTATTTAGGTGCTTATATGGGAGAAGAAATCTTCTGAAAATCTAGTCCCAGCTGCAGGGGGTGCAAGGTTTTTTGGTTAATTCCTGCCAATAGCTGGACTGTAAAGCAGGGGATCACAGACTTGGAGTAAATCAGTATTATGCACTGTTAATCCACACCCACTGTCCAGCCAAAACAAATAGAATAAAAGCTCTTAGTCCATTACACTAATGCAAAGCCCAAGATAAGACAGAGCATGTTCTCCTATGAGCCAGGATGCCTGTTCGGCTGAGGTTATGAGTGCTGGTGATGAAAGCACAACCAAGCACTCTGAGGAAGAAGTGTTGGGGACAGAAGGGGAAATAGAATAGGAGAAGTATCTTACAGCCTGGAGAATGGCGTCGCTCCATCAGTTACACTACACGTGCCAAAAACTAGTAACTTCTGCCTGCTCTGTGCTGTTAACAGCATTCATAATAACCTCCCCATTGCCTGCTCTGGCAAATACTGTCTCATTCAGTCAAAACAACTAAATGGCACTTCATTTTCCTGTACCTCTCTCCCTAAAAGTCCTCTGTCAGGAAGCTTTTGAACTGTTTCTCTTTGGCTTTGATTAGACCAGATGGCAAGTTGAGATACTTGCTGTTCTCCTAAACCCTTTTGTATTTATCACCTTTGGTCCCTTATCACAGACTGTTTTGCCTGTGCACTGAGGCCATACTCAGAAGGCAAACTCTTCAAGGAAAACAAAATCTTCCTAGGCACAAATCTCTACAGTGCATAGTGTGGAGGGTTTCAAAGTGCTTCTGTGAAAATGAACTCCCAAGTCATCCCTGCTATGTAGTAGATGCAGTCATGGGGGATTTTTTATTAGACAAAAATGATTCTGATCTATATATTAATTTAAAAAGCAGATGGTGGTTGCAGACGTGGAGGAGATCACTATTGTGGTGGCTCCATTCAGTAGTAACTGAAGATTGATACATTTTGATGTAGTTTGGGTGCCTTGATAAGGGTTGAAGATGAATAGGTATGTACAAAATGAAATTAAATCATAACTGTAGCTAGCACGTGATCTGCTTTTTGGACTCAAAGGGACTAAATGGGTACTGGAACTGAAAGACTAACCTGTAAAAGTGGCCTTCCAGAATAAACAGTGATACATATTACACAGTTAAATACGGTTGAAGATTGTACGGTTTCATGTTCAGCTCCTGTAAATACATTAGTGTACTTTGATCTCCAGGGCTGCCAAGCCAGCTTCTGCTTTTGTTAAATCACATGCTTTTTTTGATGAATCTGCAGTGGATGTGGTGGTTTCTCGAGTATTACACTGAGCTAAAACTACTGAGACAAGCAATTGTGGACTATCTAAGCTGAAGAGCATTAACAATTAAGCTTTGGTGGCAGTATTTGATGAAAGAAAGATACCTTACCCTAACTTTTCTGAAAGGACTGCCTATGTTGTGGAGTACTGGATGTGACTCTGAGGAGAGTACGAATGTGAACTAGGACTAAATGAGTAAAATGTGAAGGAAATTAATACTGAATTAAATATGAAAATGGTTTAATTGTAGGTTAAGCCTAAAGTTACTTAAAAAGTTTAGCCTGAATTTTTGCATAGTATCAGAACTGTTACCAGCTCTTTGATGAATGTATTATTGCATATGAATAAGTTTGATTAGAAGCCAGTGGTCAGCCATGATCCAGAGCACAAGAGTGTACACAAAAATGTACTGAGAAATGCAGAATCAACTCGCTCATATTAATACTGTGACAGTAAATAAAGCTAAGCTATCAAGATAGTAGAAAGGCTTTCTAACTTTAATACAAATTCCCAAATTGTTTTGGCGCTGAACTCAGAATTGCACAGGCAGAGGCACAGGATGACTTTGAACATCACAGGAACGCAAATAGCTGCTTTTGCTGAAACATGGAAATACTAACCTTCATACTAAATGGAAAAAACATGATTTGGGGAGACATCAGTAAAAAAAGCCGAGTGTTGTCAGGTGAGAAAATGAGGTCAAAAAAAAAGAAATGTACTTTCTTCTAATGTTTAAGGAGGCAGAACCAAAGCTGAGTTTCAAACTGGCAGAAAAAATCGAGGAAGATAAAATGATGCAGGAATCTGGCTGAGAGTGCAGCTAAATCAAAGAGGTAGGAATTAATGATCTACCCTGAGGTATAATACACATGGCATAGTTTAGGTGGCCCAACAGAAGCAGCAAATCAAGCTTAGTGAGAGGTTTGGAATCAGGAAAACTGAAAAAAAAAACAAACAATCAATTTATTGCAGAGGGAGAGAAATTTATAATAAATGGGAAGCAAGGTATAATGCAAAGTGAATATGTGGGATTAGGTAGATGTATTGTTTTCTTCTTGAGCAATATGAATGAACATTAATATAGCTTCTATATATGGAAAAAGTAGCAAGGCTTTGCAGGGAAAGATTCTATGTCTTATTAGATACTGTTTTCAACCAAGAACTTGAGGTAAAACACTGCAATTGTCACATCTCCCTCACCAAAACAATACTGGGGAGGCAGAGTTAGACCAGCTCATACACTGTACTTTCCTACCAACACACAAACATCTAAACCAAAACTTTTATCTGCCTTATTATCTGCTATGGCTAGTCTAAATGGTACCCCAAACCATGCAATTAATGTCATTAGATCCTCTTTGTCCCTCATGTGCCATATGTATATGGCACTTGAGGACAAAAATGTATGTAAGTTGAATGGGGAAGTAGCCCATTCCCTTCACTGATGTATGCCAGTGCTGTTAGTGTACATGGTTGACACCACATTCTACTTACCTACCTGACTTCATCTCAAGTGTTTTAGAGGATGGACAGAGTGGAGGAAAACATCAAAAAGCTTTAATTGAGACGGGAGTATGACTGAAGGGAAAATGCAAGTTGAGATTGTTGATGCTTTTTACAAATTACAGCAACTGAATCATCTATTCCCGTTCCTACTACCGCCAAGTCAAACAATGTAGAGCTAGAACTGAGAGAAATGTCCTTTTGAGAGAAACAGCATGTGATCATTAATATATACCTTATGTTTTCTATGCTGTATCAAGCCATGTATCCACTTTTTCCTGGGTCATAACCAGCCACAACCAAGAGACAGATAGCTTCCTAATGAAATGGAAGCATTATGATATCTAACTTTTATTGCTATTATTGAGCCAGCAGGCTTCCCTGCTCACTTGGTCTTCACAGCCTACAAGATAAATCCTTTTGGGTAAAAAGCACTGGAGGAATTAAGTGGTACTAGAGACATACATGCATATGCAGATTCCCATGTATTCTAAGGCTCTTCCTAACAATTTAAAAAAACCCTTTTAAAAGATATACCCAGTGTACAAAAATTATCTCCAGAAATCACGTATTGGGCAGTCTTTAATAGTACATCTTAAGGCAATTCCTCTTCCAAGGTGGAGACTGCAGGAGGTGTTGAAAATTTGGTTGCCTTTGACTTAAATGTGTTTAGACTTTACAGCAATACAAGAGATAATACTCTTTCCGTGGTACAACACATGTACAGTACTAGACGCTTCTGTTCTGAGAGATCTGAATACGTTACCCGTAACAAAGGGAGAAAAGGTAAGAGTTTCAACACTTTTGCTCCTTTACACCAGATAAAAGGGAAAGAATAAATTAAAGCCACCCTTGATGTCCAGATGACAGAGATTGCTGGGAGCATGGCAGAAGCCAGCTGTGATTGTCCCATTTTCCCTGTGGTATGGGACAGGCAAGGACAGAGCTTGGAGTGGCAAGGAAAGGAAAAAGGCACAAGTCTGGGAAGGATAACCTTGGGATGTTTATGAAGACTGCATGACTTTCTTAATTATATCATTGAGTTCTCCAGCACCCCGAATCAGGGTGATTTAAAGCTCTAGGAAAGCTTCTCAGGAATAACTGTGTTTTTTGTCTTTTTAATTACATTATCGGCAAATTGGATAATCAATTAGAATCACATAAAACAGAGAGGAACAATCCAGGAATTTAAGTTGCTCAGAGGGAAGAGAGATTTCCTAAATATAACAGTAAATGTGAACTTTAAAATATAGTATATTTTTTAATTCAAAAAGTGGAAACATAGCAAGGGGAAACTCTTGACTTGTTGAATGACAGGTTAATGAATTGTGAAAACTACATAGAAAATAAAGAGTAAACAGAGAAAATTCAATTGAACCAGAGGAAACTGTTAAAGTAGAAAAAATAGTTCTTTGAGGTATTTTTCAGGGACCTGACTTGTTTCTCTGACCAACATATTTTTCTGCATGTTCCCTCTTTCAATCCCTTTCTCCCTCCTAAATGTTGTGAGGGAGGATGCACCGTGACTGTACATGAATGGGTTGTGAAACTTCCTGAAGAGCTGATGTACAGGCTAGGCTAGAGTACTTGCAATAATTATACCTTACTCTTAACATATTTATTCATCGTGGTCACAAGATTTACTTGGAGGGAAATGCTCATCGGTGTTTGGTGGGGAAAGAAAGAAAGACTTCCATACTAGAAATTCCTGGAAATGGCTAATATGGTCAATGTCACTTAAAACTGGAGCAGGCTCTTCTACAGTGACAGTGATCTGATGTGTCCACTAGACAGAATAAAGACTAGTGCGTCAAAGCATGTCCACTGTTCCCTCCCATGACAGTATTAATTTTCTTTAATTCCATAAGGATCTCAATCCATGCCAGCTGCATCTGCCTTTTAAGTCCATCTTCAAGACAAATTTTCACTGCGATGCCTGAAGGAAACACCTTGCAAAAGATACCTGGCTTGACTGGTAATTTAAGGAGAGATGATTTTATTATAGTTAAAGAGTTCATACATAAACCAGCTAGACTTAGTAGTAAGCAAAACTACTTTGAATCACAACTACCCCTTGGTTGCTATGAACAAATGACTAATGCCCATATCTGTTCCAGTCTTCCCCTTTTCTTTGCTTCCCACCCTTGATAATCATATTGCTTCTTAAATTAAGTCTACCATAAATCTGGTCAGTATTTGAGTTTGGTTCTTTTCTGGATCAGCCTTGGATTGTGCTTTTGAAAGCTCTCATTTCCCTGCACATCTTACAGCATCTGATGCATGAGCCACATTATTCCAAATAGATCATTTTGGCACCATGGATTGGACTCATGTCACCAGTCTTTACCTTCTAACATGTAAATCTGAGCCAAGAGAGATAGATAAGAATACTTGAGATGCCATTCAGACTTATCTGTGACCTATACCCTACAGCAGATTACATTATTGACAGCTCAGGTGTGGTCTTTCCCAGGACCACTGTGCAAGAAAGTGGCCACTGTACATATGTAAATGTACATATGTATAGGCATATATTCACTGTGAAGTCTACCCTAGGAAGCAAAAATCCTTTGGAAACTTTCAGTGTTTTGTTAGGAAAAATGAATGTGTTTGTTGAGTCCAATCAAAAGCAGAGGACAGTCAGGTGAACTGAAGCGATTGCTGTGGGGTGCAGTGGCCAAGGAAGAATACCAGACAAAGAGAACTCAATTCTGAAAGCTTCTGTGGATGTATTTAAGCATAGGGTGTATATACTATCTGTAGACATACATCACACTGGAATGAGCAGGATGCAGACAGATATTTGAAGTACAGATTTGATAACAACAGAAATGAAAGATGAATAACCCTAAAATCCCTTAAAATATAAAAGGGCATTTGTGATGGCTGCAGCAGGAAGTGAACCACAGGAATGTAGATAGAATTATACACAGTGATGAATTTCATATGGTAGGAAAACGTGGGAGCTTAGTACCCCTGTCAATATGTGAAAACATACATTCCTTAAAGACCCATTTCTTTTATGTAGTCTCCAGGACTGCTGTGACTCCATTGTTTTGCAGCCACAGCATAGCACGAACAGGAAGCTTGAGTGTTCTGTTTCATTGAACATTCTCTTTTGTCCACGGTTTGCACAGATTTGGCAGTGGTGGGTTTTAGTAGCTGAGACTCTCCAGACAGAAGAAATGATGTGAGGGAGTTAGAGGAGAAACGAAAAGTTAATTCTGAGGCTAACTTTTACAAAGAGAAAGGCTAAAATGCTCCAGTCATTAAAGTCACGTTATTTAGAAGAATTCCCAAAGGATACATTTAACTTCTGATTCAGAACAAAACTGTTTTACCATTTAACCTACAAATTTACATGATACTTAAATGATACACAGTAAGAAATCTCTCCAAAAAGATACAACTTGCAGCATAAATTGAATGGTACACGAAGACATTAATATTTGAGGTAAACATATAATTGGTGTTCTCAGTGTCTTGCTTTTAAAGATGCAAAATCAATACCTATTTTAGGTGACTATTTATTCACTCATACTAGTACTTTCACAATAACACAGACATTTAAAGAATTATAACACTTGCAGTACGTCTAGAAGTACTAAAAGAAAATAATGTATTGTTAAACAAAATGATCAATGTCTAAGGTTTTTGACAACTGTAAAAACAACACCCTTTCACAGGAAGCATTATTAAATAATTTTAATTTTCAGTAATAGTGGGGTTCAGGTTCTCTAATGATCCTGTGAAAACATCTGCAAAAATATTGAGAGAACATTTATTTTGTGGCAATACTAATCCTAGGTGACAGAAAGTGTTCTCAAGGCTTTTATTCATGACAAAGACAACAATGATACTTTTTCATAAATAGCTGTATAATGACTACAATCTGCAAAATCCAAAGTCATTTTAAAAAGTCTACATTCAGAGAACACAGCCTTCACTCTTTTGAAAGATAGTTTCCTTATTATGACTCTTTCTATTTTGATTGAGCCAGATGCCAAAAACTTTCTTTTGGGGTCTATTCTTTAAAAACTGAGAGCAAATTATTAGCAGAATCCAGCAGCAAAATAACAGCAGAGTGCAGTTTGCTATAATGCACTTGAGAAATAATTACCAGACTCCTTCTGCCTCTTTACTTTCTCCATGGTTTTTCTACTGAAGAGCAGGATCGTCCCTTCTATGCAGATGCCAAGGCACAGCTTCTTACTCATAGCAGGACTTGGTTCAGTATAGCTGTGATGGGGAACATAGATTTGCATGTCTCAATAGGCCAACTTGCAGTCCCTGAGACTGGAGAAGACTGACAAAGCCTCTATATGAATCTTCAATAGTATTGTTTTGCCCTCAGGACATCAAATACTGCTGACCTCTCATAATTCTGACCCCCATCTTGTGATTAGGGCCAAGAAATACGCATCAGACTTGAATTAGCATCATTCAGTGTCACAACCCCATTAGAACTGACATAAACAAAAGCAAGAAGCAATACTTTCCTCTTCCCACCTCCTGGCTTCCTCCTAGCATGGCTGTGGCCATAAAATTAAGATCATTAAAGAGGACTTTTGTATTAATGATTGAGTGTACGTTACAGTAATCAGATAATAGCTATATCGGCTTTCATTAGAAGTCTCAAAACCCATCATTGCAATCCATGATAAACTAATTTCTTCTACATACTTTGACAGCATTGTTGATTAAAGTCTTAATGTTCACTTTATATCTATAAAGCCAATTGTTTTGGGGTCAGTTTATTGCTTTGTGTAACAGCACACACAAATATAAAATGGGCTTGAGAAGTGTTAAGGAAAACTCCACATATCAAGTGACCTCTGCCCTAGAGTATTTGCACAGGGATTTTATATATATACATAATATATATGTATGGATGTGTATGTATATATCTATACTTACATATAGTAAAGGTATAAAAGAAATAACTCTGTTACTTGATCTCAATTATCAGCTAAAATGTCTTGGGCCATTAAGAACCAAGAGTAATAAAATCATAACATTAATTAACAAGGGGCATTTCTGTCATCCTGCTTATGATAACACTTTTGCCACTTGGAATTGAGCAGATTCAGCAGAACAGGGATAACAAACAAAATTTCAAGAATAAACGTGTGCTGGTCCTTGTTCAATCAGTTGATAATATCTTGTGGTCTGCCTATAGCATGTTTTAACAAGATCTCTGTGCTCAGGGCCTTGTTTCTTCTGTTCTGTAGATGCAGTGTAAAGCAGGTATGTCACTGCTCAAGGGGGCTAAAGTTACACCCAGCAAGGGCTGAGGCAGTGACTGAAACGTGACCATCATTCAGAGCACGTAGGAAGGTGTGCTGGGAATCGGCTGGCACAGCAGCGTGGCAGTGAGGGGAGAGAGGGCTTTCTCTGGGGGCTCATCTCAGCAGCACAGCCCTGGCTGCCAGGATAACAACTTTCTTGCTAGCAGGAGAGAACAGCTTAAAATATTTGTATGACGGCACATTTGGACAGGACTGCTCACGTGTGAGAAGCGATAGCTATCTTGTTGAAACAAGAAAGTTTGCTCATGTCCCTTGTGGCACCTTCTGTGTTTTGTTCTGTCCTAATTTTCTTCTTACATCCTCAGAATACAGTTTATCCATATTTCTTCCATTCTTACCAGCTTTTTTTCTTATTTGCTTTTCACTGTGTTCATTCTTGTTCTTCCCAAGTCTAGTAGCTCACATTTTTTTGCCATTCTTGGGATTGTAGTGTATTCTTCTGACCATGCATTGGCATCTGGCATATCATTTCCCTTTCTCAGCATCCTCTTTCTTGAACCTGTGTCCACAGCTGTAGGTAGGTGAATATCAAAAGACACTTATAATTGGGGCAACAGGGATAAAATTATGAAAACTGATATTATCTAAACCACAGCAATTACCTTTTCTGTGAGACTGCTACTGAATGTCTTGCCTTACAAAGGAGGTGCTTAGTTGTGGTCACCTAAGTGAGACACTGTGCTGTCAGCATCCAGCTTCTTGCAGCACCTTTTAAACTACCTGATGAGTAGAGCAGCCAGCTGGCCTCTGCACCCCTGTTCATCTGTGGATACCTCTGAAATCAGAGAAAGAAGCAAGTTTTGGGGACATCAACAGAGGATCAGAAGTACTCCTCTGGGGTCATTCATCAGTCCTACACCGTGCAGCATGTGGAGTTCCATTTTTATGCCTTCTGACAGTAAAGCCGAGGGCTGATTAACATGACCCCAGGGAACAGTAAGGGAAATGACCATCCACTGCCTGCTGGTGCTTATTATAAGTCAGAATGATGGCTTGTAGAAGGATACGAGTGCTTCTGGCCCTGAGACCATCTTTGAGTCATGATTGATTGTCATTCTTCCCAATGAAGCCTTAACCATAAATAGTAGTAGTGTGTGAAATCAAGTATTTAAAAAAACATAACCTTATTCCAGATGAGCCTTAACAGTGAAAATGTGACAACAGATGAGGAGAGCAAAGCATAAACAAAACTGGATAGTAAATATACACATCTTTTGTCAGAGTGTGAGAACTGACATGATAACAGAATCTCTGGCTATTTCAATGAGAAGGTAACCAAAGCTATGCAACATCACAACTACAAAAAAAATACTTTTCTCTAGAGAAAAAATCTTACTCAGATTTCCTGTAGAAATTAACTGAAGTGGATACTATTTTTTCTTTTGTTGTTTTATGAGGTAGTGAAAAAGTTTGGTGGACTTACTATTTTGGTTTTGAATTCTCTTCCAGACTAACAGAACCTGGAATAGCTTGTGGGCATCCCAGGGCCAAAGTCACAGCTCAGTGGTATGAGCTTTGTTTCTCATTGCTATTATCTACCAGGGGAGTTTGATCACAGTGATATGAAAATCTGGCACAAGATGTCTGTCATTAATCTGAAAATGGTGTTAAATTGACAAAACTCTGCTTTCTAATTAAGTCTTGACTCTCTTTAAATGTAAAAATGGAACTACCTCCTCAAAAACTTATATACTGAGATAAAGCAAAACCTGTCACTTCCAAGACGAGTACCATAACTCAGAAGGCAGCCCAGCCAGGGGGTAGAAACCTTCAGAATCTTTGCAAAGGTTGGAGACTGAAGTGCTCAAAAGCCAGGAGATGCCCAAGCTGAATCTATCAATGCAATCCTTGCTCTACCAGCTTGGTATATATGCCTGACTGCGTACTAGTCTCCCCACAGGATTGTTTCCTTATTTAGTCTGTGTTTCCTTCTCAATATCAGTCTTTTCTTCCTCCACACAGTTTCCCCAACTACACACAGCCATATTGCAAAATTTCTACTGGTTCTCTGTGATACCTATGTACTTCTCAAGCATCAACAAGTCTGTCTCAACAAACTCTGGAAGCAGGATCATCCTTGCTTTGAAAATTTGATAAGAGAGCTCGCCACATTTGAATGTTCTATGGCTGGTGCTGACCTTTTGCTATTGTCAGATCACTTAGCATTTCCAGTACAGGGAAAGTGTTTACAGAGAGAATATTTCTCAAAGATCAGCCAAAAAGAGGCACTTTAGAGAATTTTCCCTCTTGCACTTCCAACAATCTTTATGTGTGAACTAAGATTTCTTTTTTATAGCTCACAAATTTGTGCAATTTGGCTGAATGAGGTATGTTCACAATGACCAGATTTCAAATTTCTTGCTTGTAAGTGCAAAGGCATTACAGCTCCTTAGAAAAGTAGTTCTTAAATAGTTATTATTTTAGCACAGAAAATGTGTTAGTTAAGAATGAAGTCTGGAAACCAGCTGAATGGTTTTAGAGACTGCAATACCTCTCAAACAGGGAACTTTTAGTTCAAAGGGGTGAAACTTGACAAATGGAGAAGTATCTGAAAATAGGGCCCAAAAGGAAAGGAAAACTGTCAGCCACCCTGAACTAGCAGCAGTGATTCAAACCTTTCTCACAGTTTTTCTGGGACATGCAAGCTCTGAAAGAACAAATGCACTTTCTGAGTAGCTGCCCCAGAGGAGTGTTGGTGCAATGCCATTTGACAAAAACAGAATACAGCCTTAGCACTGAGGAGCCCAGAAGCTGATTAGGTGAACAAGCCCATGCTTACTGTGTACTGGCCAGGGAGTGCTTATTCTAAACCCCCTTGTTAGCTGTTGGCATGCCATCTCTGGCTTGACATTTAGATTCTGACAGCATTCACAGGGTAAAAGCCACTCCAGCCCTGCTCCAATAAAGGGCAGTTTTTAAGAACCATAAAGAAAGGAAATTGTTGCATCAAGGTGTGGGCTGTCAGTCACAGAGGAGACACACCTGGAGATACAGAGGCGGTCTAAACAAACCCAGGTGGTTTTATTAGCCAACTCTTTGGACCTGGGTTTCAGAGCTCTCTGTCTGTGTCCTGTCGGGAATCCCGGTATCAGCAGTATGAGGACTGCCATGGACTTTCTCTTTCTTGGCCACTGCTGTTTCTCATCTGGCAGCAGCCTATCAAATGCAAAGATGCAATGTTGACTTGCATCAGTGAGGGATCCCTCTGGGAGTTGGCATAATTGGAGATCAGCAATCTGGAATCCTGCCTAGGAAGCATCAGGAAAGCAGCTATACCTGACACAGAATATAACCAGATTCAAAGTAATGGGAATGTTTAAGCTGTGATAACTTTTTAAAACATCCCTCTGCTACATTATTTTAGTAAATATTTGTAGGTGTCTGTGGTAGGGGGTAATTGCTGCATTTCCTTTCAAACAAAAGCAAGGAGTGCAGTTTTCAGTAATACTGGATGAAAGCAAGGCATTCTAATGGATGGATTTAACCTGATTTTTGCTGGCAGATAGTGCTCTTCAGCAGTTCTCAGGTGTCTTTTCTTGCAGCACACAAAAACTATTTTGTGCCTGGACTTTTCCTTTACTGATGCAAGAACTCCACAGTAGCTGGCAAGCAGCAAGGCACCCCACTTCATCAGAGAGCTGGGATGGGCTGCATGTGTGGAAAGGAGCAGGGGTAAGTATGAAGGAGCTGAAAAGGTGTCTGTCCATGAGAAGGAGGAATGGTACATAAATGCCAGCAGAAAGGTGAGCATCTACAGAGGAAGAAAGGAGGGTACCTAGCACTACTAGAAGTCACAGAGGTGAACTGCAGTTCAGAGAGGCTGGGTTTGGTATCATGGCAGTGCAAACAGACAGCTTTCAGGTTAAATTGAAGTCCAGGTTCCAGAGAATCCTTGAAATAATTTGTACCTCAAAGGATGTCAAAACAGTTATGAGGGATTCCAGGCAATAGGGTGCAGGTGTGCTTTTATTGCTGTGGATGGTATACAAGACATTTCCATATGTTTTCATGTGTTTCTTGCACCAATAAAATAAAAAAGAAGTTGGTTGGGGAATTTTGAGAAAAAAAAATCTGCATCTCTTCTTCAATGTACCCCTGTCTCAGAAGAGAAGGACCATACATTCAGAGTGTCCACAAGACTGGTGCTAGAAGAAAGGCTGTGCCAGAAATGTGTTTCTTCTCGAGGGGGGAAAACAGCTGAGCCACCATTTCCATTTTCATCAAGGAGTGAGGCACAGACAGAGCTGGGGGCAAATAAATAAAAACCTACTGCTTCCATTGCAAGGCAGGAGATTTTCGAATGAGAAAGTGAGGGGAGCAGTGGCAGCTGCTTTTCCAGTCCCCATCTATAGTTGTTCTGTAGCAGAGGCCCACACCCCAAGGTTAGTCTGCTTGGGATGTGTGCCATGTGAACCACCCAGGGAAGACTCAGAGTCACAGCAAGTCCAGTCAGGGACATTTTAGGGCTCTTTGCCCAGCAGAAGAGAACCCAAGCACAGCAACAGAGTCTAGCCCTGACAGCGTATGTGTAGGCTTTAAGAGCCCTAGGAAAGCAGCACACAAAAAGAAGTAATAACATTTGAACAAAAATAAAATAGCTAGCAGTCTGTATGAACTTCTGCATTCCACAAGGGCTGGCTTTCCCTCTTTTTTAAATTCTGGTGCTTATAAAACTTGATGGATCAGGGTAGGTTTACAGTGACTAGTTTGTAAACACACACTAGAGTCAGTACCAGAATGAACAAGAACTGAATGTGAATTTCAGTTTGGTTGGGGGGCGTGGGGTGGGGTTGTTTGTTTGTATGGTTTGGGTTTTTTTGGCAACTTTCTTTCAGAACAACCTCAAAGGCAGGGCAGCTCCCATGTTCCCAATGTTCTAACATGTAGTATTCCTGCTAAAAAGAACCAAAATACAAATGGTTTCTGAATGAAAAACAGAGCCTGTGATTTTTAGCTTTCTGTCCTTCACATCAAATCAGAGATTATGGTGAAAAGGACAATCTGGAGTTCTTTTCTTAGGACTCATCATGAGACAATTGTAGCTAGAAGGTTGGCTACCTCACCAACCAACACCTGTAGATTTTCGACTCTTACAGTCCCCCTCGGCTCCCAGGCTTAGGGCAGAATGAATGATAAAACAGAGCTGTATCTGAAAACAAAAAAGAAACAGACAAACACACATACACAAACAAATCCCCACAGCAACCCCCACCATCCCCACCCCCAAACAAACAAAACCCCCAAACTCTACTAAGCAAAAAGATTTCAGAGAAAATCCATCTGAATTGGATTCTACACTTCTTCCTCAACACTAAAAAAGTGTACAAGTTTCCAGGCTGGAGCAGAAAGGTTATATATAGCACTGCAATTCAATTCGCATGACAATTAAAAAATACATGAAATGGTCTTCCTTATGCATGAGAAAAGATTATCAGAGTTTTCCCCTTTTCCTCTTTTAGCTTATTAAAAATGTAACTCCTTCAAGAGTAATAAATTAACTGGGAAAGGATTGCTTAAGTGAGACACAGGTTGTGATTAAAGGAAGTTTGGAGTTCAGGAGAAGTCTGTTTGAAAAACGTCCTCAGTGTTTGGAGTACTGCATATGGCTTTTGACAACTAATTTGGGGAGAAAAGTGGTAGGGAATGAACTTCAACAGAAAAAGCTCTTGTTTTTTGTCACTTTGTGACATTACTGAAACACTGTTTCCCCTCATTTGTATTCCCCCTCCCCTCCCCATAAGTTTGTGTTAAAATGTATCAAAATAGAAAAGACTTTGAAAAAGGCAGCAGGCCTGTCATAAAGGCTGATGCTAGGTAGTCGGCAGGTTACACTTTATTATGTAAATCCATGTTTGGGGGTATTTTAAAATGCATATCGTGTGGTTAGAAGCAGCTAATTAGTTTGATAAACTGTACTGGCTCCAAATAAAGTGTACCAATCCATAACGTAAATGCCAGGAATGCGACTTCTTGCAAATCTGCAGCCTACCTGACTGACCTAACTGTCCCTCTCCTGTACCAGTCAGTCTCACTTGTTGGAGCATTAACCACAAGGCTGCTGGTCCTTGCCAAACCCCACTGCTCAAATCCACCTCCTCTTGCTGCTCCTTGGAAAGGGTTCCTGCAGCACTTTCCCCTTGGTAATTCCCTAGCGTTGAGCACCTCAGCTTGAAATTCATACTGGAGCAGAAGGAAATAAAACTTCAGTCTGCACATAAATCCTTCACTTACTTACATATAAAGCCAGTGAAACGGTACAATTTTCCCTTCTTCTGTAATTTACAAATGGCTAAAATGATTTTCCTGGCAGAAACATCCATTTCTTAACTGCTTAGTGCCCACACTGGCAGCACTGGCCTACAGCACTGGCTCTGTAAAGTGCCATCGCTCACTCTGGAGGTACCAAGAGGAGCTGGATTAAGAACTTGCAATGCATAATTTATTCGGTAAATATAAGCCCCTTTTTGTGCTTGCAAGAAGGCAGGTGGGGTTGGTTGGGGGTTTTTTAGTAGTTTGCTGAAATTTTCTAAGGAATTGCTGTGTGTTTGCATGCAATATCTGTACGTCAGCGGCTTGTTGAGAGAAGCGTTTTGGTGCTGGCCATTCAGGTGCATAGTTTGCCCGGACAGGTGCCACTCACCTCCTGGGCTCTGGCACAGGCAAAGGGCAGATGTGGGAAAAGTGCTTCCAGTGAGCGCCAAGACACTTGTGTAACATCTACAGTTCAGCTGGCTCCATTTCACCTAAATATGTCTGAAATCTGCAGCACCTCACACGACTGGGAAAAAGAAATAATAGCGTGCGTGGCGGGTGGCAATCATTAGAGACACACAAACGCTCTTGAAAAATGACATGCCGACCGGGGCACCGGCCTCCCGCTCCAGTCTGCCGGGCCGGGTCAGGCGGGGAGACCCCCGCCCCCCTCCGGAAACTTCCCGGGGCACAAACTTTCCTGGCAGTTCCCCGCCGGCCGACGGGGAGGGTGACAGGGCGCAGCGCGCCGGGGTGCACCCTCCCCTCCACCGCCCCCTCCCCT
>VWZD01011015.1:1706958-1773411 GCA_013396695.1 Sakesphorus luctuosus
GCCCCGCGGAGCCGGACCCGGCCGCTGCCCCCGGCCCCGAGCCGAGGAGGGACGGCCGGGGCGCGCCGGCCCCGCCCCGCCAGCTCGGGGCCGTTACGGGACGATGCTGACCTGGTGTACCTGCCGTGCTGTTTCCATAAGACTGCTGGCTCTCTCTGGTTCCTTTTTTTTTTTTTTTAAATTAATGGCAATCATGATGATTCAGGGCGGTTTGTAGGGACGGGGAGGGGGAAAAGGAAAAGTTTTAGCTGAACACCAGGCTTTCGCTGTCAGAAGTTCAAGGGAAAGCGATAGCGAGTTCATCTTCAGGTTGGCTGGTAGCAGTTTGTCCCAGACAGACAACTGTCCATAGGTCCTGGTAATTGGTAAAACGTGCCCAAGTGATCTCTTTGGCAACGTCTTTTACAAAATAACCTGTTCGTAGTGTATTAAACACAATGGAAGAATAGCACAGGTATGACTGAACTATATGTATGGTTATTTTTACGACGTCCTTCAAACTGGCAATGTATTGTGTTCCCCAAAGCTGTAACAACAGGTTTTCAGTTTTGCTAGACATAGGAGAGACAGACAGATCCCATGTCGGAGACATTTCAGTTAATTTATTGGGTACGACAGACAGTGGTTCAAAACACACAACCGTGAGGAAAGCAGCAATTGGATGGTATCATTAGGGGGAGGAAACAAGTGAGAGAAAAGACTAGTAATCATACTTAATCCCTTGTCATTATTAAAATTATAGTGTTGCTGGTTAGATGCATGTATCAGATGCATCTGAAGGTGTCGAGGATGATGGATTTAGTACAGGGAGTAGTGTATGCTGGGTGACACCAAGATTTGTAGTCACAGAAATCTGCAACTAAGTGGGAAATTGCAACTTCCCTGTGTGTGTGTGTGTGTGTGTATGCCTGTGCATGTTTGCAGAGCGGTGTATTCCCTTGCTCATTGCTTGCAGGAGTTCTCTCCAAGAAGACGTGGGATGAGGGATCCAAGGGAAAAAGCAACACCAAGAGCCAATTAATTTATTCTCTGTTAAATAAATGGAGATAATGGTGTTGATATTGACACTGCCATGGGATAAAAGCAACATTTGGGGGTTTAACTGACATTTGGCTGATACTGCTAACTCTTTCCTAATCAGCCTCATCAAAGCAACTGATTAATTCCTTCTTGCAAGAGTGAACTGTCCTTGCTGAAAGTTTGATTCATAGATCTTCTGCCTTTTAGCTCTTTTTTGTGAGTATATGGTGACCCAGCATCGTCAATGCAAAAACCAGGATGAACTTCCCAGGGGATAGAAACTAGACTGGGTTTTCAGCTCTTGTTTTCCTCAATAATATGCCTTTGTTGGTTTTGTAGCAAGTTTGCAACAAAGATACTTAACGCCCCAGTCTGTTAATGATGGATTATAATGCTGAGTACAGCCTAAAAGAGACTTCTCTGAGCCAGAGGCATGGAGAATCCCCCACACACACACACCAGCCAGCGCTGGAGATGCCTTTGTGTGCAAGGTTCCCTCATTAGGCTTGCAAACCAGGATGCTGCTGGGATTTATTATTTGTGATAAATTATAGGTTCTGATGGCTTATTGATTTGTGCAGAAAGTGAGCTGTCTCTGGAACAAATTTGTATATTATCAGACCTTCCTATGGGTTTGTGTGTGTCTGAGCACATTCCCAGAACTTCCTCACTCCTGGCAAAGGTGTTCCACAGTGTAAAAACTTTTCAGGCATGTTATGAGAATGCCGCCCGTTAAAATTGTTTAACCACTGTGACTAGTAATACCTGTGGTTTAATTAGCCACTTGTGTGCTCTCATAACCACCTGCCTTCACTTCTTTTCTTCATTCTGTCTCTCTCCCACTCTCTCCTGTTTGTGCTTCATCAGATACATAAACACAAAAGCTCCTCTGCTGCTGTGCTGTGTCTCAAAGGAAACAGGTTTCTCTTTCCAACTGTAAAGATGTCATTAAGGCATCGCTTTTCTGCAGGTCGTGACCCATCACAAAGTTTTGTCATGGGATGTGGCTGATTTCTTTACAGAAATGTGGTTTGTCAGGAAAGGAAGAGTAACTTTCTTCTGTGGTTGCTTATGTCTTCTTTCTTCTTCTTTTTAAAACATTTAATTTAGTTAATAAAGAGTGACAGCAGGACTGCCTACAGCACGAGTGCAGCAGCAGTGCTTTGGCTGTACGGCCACCAGCTGGAGGGGCGTCAGAGAGTGACAGGGCCTACATGATGGCACTGCAGCAGCAGTGTTGGTGTTGAGGGGCAGGCAAGGGCAGCCTCCCTGCAGAGTGAGCAGCTGGAGTAACTCATTTGGCCTGTGCTCCTGGGGAAGCCTCCACTGTGTGTGGGTGATGCCCCGGCAACTCGGTAGCACAGTCCCATGGAAATGCATCAAGGATTGAGTGGCTCACATTCCACTACACGCTTGTAAGATTTGTGAATTGTGTTCGTTGCAGGAGTGATTTAAGGCAGGGGTGGAACCATGTTTAAAGACAAAATAAACAAAAAATGAGAGTAATACCAATAAACAGTAAACTGGCTGATCCCAAGGAAACCATTTTTCTCTTTTTCCTTTAAGTCTCTTCTACTGGTGCAATGAAGGCATAGGATACAACTCTCAGTTAGTACATGAAGTTGAAGACAGATTCATGTGAATGCTTTCTAGTCCCTGACCCTCACATTTTTAATGGAATGCTTCTCACCCAGCATTTTTTTAAAAAACACTTGAATTATTTTTTCCTACTTTTCTTGTACTATTTTCACATTAAAAGTGTCCCAATGCTCTAGTATTTTTCATAGAATGTTATTATTACTAGGAAATTTTATGTACAGCAATAATAAATCTGTAAAATTAAGATTGACATCACGTTGCACGCTGCCTACTTGTGTATGTATATTCTGTGTTCATTGAGATTTACAGTTGGTTTAAAGAGACATAATCTTTATTTACCCATAGAGACTACTTATTTTGCTCTGATTGGTATATGTGTCTATAACTTCTGCTGCAGGTTATGAAGATTAGGAGCCTGATGATAGTTTACATCCCTCTCTCTTTGAAGTGAACCCCTTCCATTCAGCATATCAATCTCATTTGCCCTGCTCCTCATTTTCATTAGCATGGAAACAAATTCGGTCAGAGAGGCTTACTTGCATTGGCAGGGGCTGAAGGGTTGTGCCCAAATGTGAAATATCAGCTGTTTAGGCATGCTGTCATCATAGCTGGTACCACTTACTTTCTTTGTAACAGCTCAGCTAATTGGTATGTGCGCTATTAAAGTGAATGTTTGCATACCAACCTCATATAGTCAATACCAGCCTCCAAATCCAAGGCACCTCGCTGAGTTGCATTTCAAGCCAGAGGGAGTTTGAGATGGCCTTCTCCAGGGATAGGTTGTGATGATTGATTTCAGCAGGAACGGCGTCTGATCCTGAGAATCTTAACACCATATGGCATTGCCACAGGGGAGAGAGGCTGCGCTGGCAACCTCCGAACTTGCACTTCGTGTTGCGGTAGCGCGTGTGAGCGCGGTTAAGGGAAGACTGCTGAGCTCTGTGGATAGGGGTCAATTAGTAGGGGCCTCAGAGGAAGCAATTTCCCTGCAGTCTATCTAGTTTTAAATTACATGCACGAGTTAAGTGACGGCATGATGGAATTGAGTAGTGTGAGGGGGAACTGTAAAGTCTGATAAGGAGCAGGTGGCTAACATGATCCAACTGGCTAACTGGAAGGTGGAAAGAAAGACCACCTTGTAGCCTGCATTGCTGTTCATCACTTAAGATCAGCAATGTTGCTGTATGACAGTTTGTCTCTCCTGTCTGCCACTGCCTTGTAGCCCTTACTCTGGTCAAGTCTCCCTGTGTGCATGTGTTAAACACTGTGTAGAAAAGCAAAAAAGCAGTCCTTGTTCCTGGGCGTTTACAGCTGGAGCAAGGACTACAGTTTGTCCTGAGTGTAATTCTCATTGGCATTGGCTGCAAAGGCCTGATCGGCTCCAAGTGCTGTTCTTCCCCTCTCTCCTTTCTTGTTCCTACCCCTTGTGCTCTGCCAGGATGCTCTTGTTTTTCTGTTCCCAGGCCTGAGCCTGCAGGGAGTGTGCCTGGCACTGGAACTGGCTGCTAGCACCAAATGAGAGCACTTGCTGGGTGACTGTGGTACTTCTGCTTGGGGCTTCCAGCACAGTGCATAATCCTGCTGTGATAGTATGGGCAGCAAGCAGGGGAAGTGGGAGGCAGGACAAGATCTGACCTTTGTTGAGTGTTTTGCAATGTTTTTTTTTGTCACTTTCATTCATATTTTGCACATCTGGGATAAACGCATTCGATGATGAATTTTCTTTTTGACCTCTGGAGGTTCTTGGAGACAACACAAGGCTTCCTGCTGCCACCTCCAGCAGAGCCCAGAGCAGCTGCAAGCATCCTTGCTCACTGGCGACTTATCTCTGCCGCTCTCATTGAAGCTAATTGACCGACCTTATGTGTTAGCATCACATCTTGCAAGGCAGGAGAGTACTACGGTTGCTGGGAGACATGGAGTGGAGGAAGATGTTTAGGGCCCAGAGGAGTCAAGCTTTTGGTCTCCTTACAGTTCTAGCAAGTCACTGAGTGCAAGTGATTTCCTTTGAAATGGATTTGGACGTTGTCTGGTTTACTGTTTCATACATTGTTGCTTCCCTTGCCTTGTGTGATTCTTGCAAAGCAGAGAAAGTACCCAAACCCCATGACATTACCTTTCAATTTAGAATAAAAACTGCTGCTTGATATAGTATAGTTTGTTAAAAAGAGGCAAAAATGAAGTCTCTCCTGCCTAAGGAAATCTCTTAGTGGTGGGATTTGGTACTGAACTAAATAGAATTTCAAGGAATTCTGCAAAACTGTACTCCAGTCAAGGGCTTAACAGTTTCTTTAATACAAACACTGCTTTCTACATGCATTAGAAATTGCTTGTTTTAAATCATTGAACTATGATTGTTTGCCAGTGACATTGTCTGTATGGTAAGACAGGTTAACAGGTTGTGGTGGTGTTGTATTTTGCTTTCACTGAGTAATTCTTTGCAGGTTTTTCAAAGTAAGTACTAGTATAGGTTATGCAGTTAGGACATCAGGATTCCATGTCAGACTCTGGATTTCAGTGTCGTGACTGGTTAGTCTGTTTTTTTAAGCTGACATAGTGAAATCTCTGTATTGTTTAGGCTGGGCAAGCTGCATGTATCATAAGAAAGATGATGAATGAAGACAGTTTTAGGGTCTTTTTTAGCAGTAATTAGCATAATACGTATTTTTTTTTCTTCTATTCTTCCCCCCATCCCCCATCATCTAGGTCACTTTGAACTCGACATTTCAGTTAGACGTCATAGAACCATCATGACTTGGAGTCCTATGCCAACTACAGGATATTTGGAAAATCTTTCCAATTCTGTGTTTGTACAAAATATTGTAGACTATACACATCATGCCTCATTCATATAGGGAGACTCAATTAAGCTGGTAGATATGTTAATGTCCTGTTATATACTGCTATTTAGGAGTGGCTAACAGTAAGAAATAGCCTCCATTTTTGTCTGCCTGTTCATGTATGTTCATATTATTGGGTCTTGGGACCACTTCCCATGCAATTCTGTTTGCGAAGTGCACACTTAACACTTTTGCTTAAGTCAGGGAAGACATTGCTCACTAGGAGAATGAACAAGAATGTCAGAAAGCAATCCCTTGGGACTGAGGAAAGAAAAGGAACAGAAACTTTTTTTTGTCAGAAACCAACATCCTGGTGCTGTGTTTTTGGTTTTAAAATAAAAGTGCTCTAGAGAGTTAAACAAAAGATTGATACTGATTTCTGTATGCTGTGTCATGCATTTGATACATGGCAATGACTGAGAACAGATCCTTTCCAAAGATCCTAAAAATATGCATTGTTAAGAAGAAAGCAAGTAGTTTTCCAGCTCTTAACACGTGTATATTTGAAGTGTTATGCTTGGTGAAATAATTCTAAGCAGGCAAACCTAGAATATACACTTTAACGGCTCATCAAATGTAGCATAACCCTTTTGATTGCTGGTTGCAATGGGAAATGGCAGCCAATTGCAGAGGGAAAGGCTTTAAGATAAGCTTTTTGGATGTACCCAAGTCAGTTAGGAGCAATAAGAAAGTAACTCACATCACTGTAAAAAAGTCCCTAAGACTTGGCCTCGGTTGCTAACAATTCCCAAGTCTCTGACTATGTGCTTAAATATTGGCAGCGGATACCACGTCTTCTGAGGAGTACTACCATCCAGAGAAAGCACTTCTGTGCTTCTGTAGTGTCTGTATTTTTGATATCTCATCTACTTGAATGATCCTACTGAGCCACAATGTCTTGAAGCATGCAGTTTTCATTTGACACCTTTCTTGCTATTTGGGAACCCATACTGCTATACTGCTGTGTGTCTTCTCTCTTCTTTTGGGTACCTTTGTTTTTTTCCACAGTCGTATCTTGTTCAGTCACATGCAAACACCTGTCCTGAAACCGAATTACTCTGTGGTGTAATCTCAAGTCATACCCCATTTCAGCATCCTGCACTTTCTGTTGTGTCTTGTGTTGTGCCATACTTTAGATACGACAGCCATTTAATAATGTTGAAGCCTTAGCTCTGCAGGGGCTAAAAATATCCCAGCAGGCTTGTTAACTTCTACTCTCAGACATTATGGGAAATATTTTCTCCTCCCTGGAACTCCTAGGCATCCTCTTAATTAACACTATAAAAATCCATAGCTAGGTATGCGTGAAGCCTGTATAGTTTTTTTCCAGAGTTTCTCCATTCCTTCCCATTTAACCAAACACTCTGGTGCCAAGTGAGTTATGAGAACATAAAAGGAATAAAAGCAGCCTGGGTCATGCTGGACACTGTGTTTTTGTCAGGCAGCATACTCATCAAGTGCCTTCCCTTCACTCACCACATAGGGTCTTATTCTTTACTCTGCTCTACTCAGTATTTTTCATTGTATCAGTCTCCGAAGTGTTGGGCATTTTAAAACTGCACCTCTCCTGTCTCAGGACAGTTTTCCTTTCTGTTCCAGACTGCTGTGGTCATGGTGTCTGTTGTACTTTTATATAGGATCCCCTCTAGCTGGTATCAGACTTCATTTGACTGGGAGTTATTTGTACAGAGATGAGAGGGGTTATTCAGTGGTTTAAGAAGTGGAGAAGCAGTATTAAAATTTGAGGTGGAAGGAGAAAATAAATACTGGAAAACAGTGGGGAATCCAAGGGAGTTCTGGATGGATATCACTTAAGATGAGGACAGAGGAGAAAGAAAGAAGAGCTGGAGAGTGCTAAAACAGAGGAGGACACAAAAGGGACTGAGGGTTGTTTATAATAAGTGAAGGCTCAGTGATGTGGTGCCTGGTCCTCCACAGAGGTGATGTGGCACAGACTGACTGAGCACTGAAGGGTATGATGGTTGGGCTGAAGATGGCAGTGAGAAGAGCACTGAATATATCTGCTGATGAGCAGGAGGTTTGCAATTAGTAATTCATGTGAGGCAGTTAAAGAGCTCACCAGTAACCATTTTCCCCAACTTGTACAAGGGAAGGCCAAGACTTCATACAGCCAAAGGGGAGTTTGAGCAGGGCTTTCCACATGCCCTTGTTGATAGGGTAAACCAGTTTCTTTAAGTGATTTATAAACAATGACTAGAATTTATGGAGAGAATTTGGATATCAGTGTCAGCATCTGTTATGGGCAGAATTGCATGATCCCCACAAGTTGTTTAAGGGCTAAGGAAGTTATAAAGGAGAACATACAAAAAAACCCAACAAGGACGAGGAGAAGCTTGCAAATAAAAATCCAAAAATGATGATTTGTTGCACAAGGACTCCTTGGTCTTAGAGGGTTCTTTGGTAGTGTGTACTGTGTGTCCTAGGAAAGCTGGAGCACGCTAACAACACATCAGTCTGCACCATGTTAACACAAAGAATTTGTTCCATTGTCATGAAAGAAATCCCCCAAAACAACTGCAGTTCAGTAATATCCATCCTTCTGCACATCCCAACTGCTGGGTGGGGATGCAAAGTGGATATAGCAAACTTGGCAGTTACAGGCTTGGAACAGAGCTGAAGAACTCTGGGCATCTGTGTAGAAGGTACAAGAAGGGCAGAGCGTGATTATTGTGGGGCAATTAAAGAGGTCAGAAATGGAAAAGTAGAGGTAAGGAAGTAAATGTTGTCAAATATGTGATCTCCAAAGTGAGTAGAATCAGTCAAACAAAGGATTTTGGTTTTAGAGTGAACAAAAAAGAAGAAAAATATATTTGGGAGGGTTGTGGGTATGACCCACATGGGAGGGGGTGGGAGAGGACTCAATGACACCATCTTAGTAATGATGTAAAATCTGCTCCCTCTAAATCACCAGTTTGTCTGAGCTCTGGGAGGTGGTGATACAGTTGGCTGGTTGCTTGGAAACTCATGTAAACTAAATTGGAGGTCAAAGTCCAGTGGAGGTGACAGTGTCATGAAAATAATTACTGAGATGTATCTTAATTGTCATCCTTGAAAATTTCAGAAGACACACCCGGGAATGAATGGGGTTCAGAGCCATTTACAACCTTTTAACATTTTCCTTGCTAGTCAGGAATTGTGGTGACCTGCTGTATAACAGTTTGTCTTGCTAATCCTCTTCCTCCATCCAATCAGACAATACATGGTGCTCACTTTCATGTTTGGCTGCAAGAGAGCCAAGCTGGCACCTGTGATGAGTCTTAGGCATTGGCTAATTATACTCCCTCAGCCTAGATACCAAGTGCTGCATTTGAGTAAATGTATTTCTGTATTTCTTCTTCCTTACTCCCTCCATCCCCCCTCCCCCATCCCCAAACTTTGCAGAAAAAGAAACAAGCAAGCAGAGACCAAGCATTTAATGGATATATTTTTCACTGGCTCTTTTATCAACAGCATATGAAAAATCCCAAAGGACAGAAGCAGTTAGCTAACCAATGAGGCATCATAGCTGATTTTAGGTTCCATGCAGGAGAAAAAGATACTGAAGCCCCAGCAGCTCTAGGGGAAAGAGATTTAAATTTAGGTTTGGTACTCAGAAATGTGCCTCCCCTCTGCTTGGAGACCAGTCTGTAAGAGATTACTGTACCCCAGGGCAGCAGTTTGGAGGATGATAGAGATGTCAGCCTGTGAGTGCAAAGACTTGTACTGCTGGATGATGAACCAGCAGGGATTTCTCATTATTGGAATGAATGTTAACAAGAATAATTCTGTTTTGTGAGCTGGGGTGTGTGTGTGAAGGATAAATGATAGGGGCTGATGGATGGTCTTCACAGAGATTTGATTAGGGAGAAGGTGAATGGCTGTGTGTGTGTGTGTGTNCACTACAGAAGTCAGGCACACTTCTAGTTGATAATGTCTGACAGAGAAGTCAGAAGAAGTAACCAGGAAGGTTCTAGGCAAAAGCAGAGACTGAGTACTGGTGTGGTATTTCATTTTACTGTCTTTTGCATTGTAGGGTCTTGGTTTTTATATTACATGGTGATAACAAACCTCTTCCCAAGAATTTCTCTATAAACTTTTCTGAGTGACACAGATTTCTTCTTTTTGCTAATAAAACATTTGACTATTTGATACTAATTCCCACAGTCAGTATGGGAGCACTGAGTGACAGCTTTTCTGACCTGCTTAGCATGAGTTTTGGCTCTGAAGTAACATTGTTAAAGCTTGGATGAGCCATTTCCCGTTCCTGAAAAAGGAGGAGACAGGCCAGACCTACTGGTTGAGGGGCCTGGCAGGCCGAACCAGCAGAAATCCCTCGTCATGCCTGAGGACTTCATATGCTGCTGGAATGCAAATAATAAACTGAGAAAAGCAAAACAGTCACATAAGCCAAGTTAGGCACAAGCAGACTTAGCAGATCCACATTCAGGTACAGGGATAGCTGAAAAAACTGAAGGAACTGCATGAATTGCTCTAGAAATAGAGAAAGAAATGTGAATCACTTTGGCAGCAAGATGTGGGAGACCCCTAGACTAAAAAGCCAAGCCCTCTGATATCTTCCCTGCTGCCTTTGCCAGAAAGCCATTAGGAGCCCCTGCCTGAGGCCGGAGCGTGGCCAGCTGGAATTCAGCTGCAGGGTAGCAGACAGCAGGAGGAGTTCCCGACCCGGCTTGCCCGCCGCTGCCAGCCTCGCGTGCAGAATGCCAGGCACAGGGAAGCCAGCGGCCAAGCCGGCTGCCCCCATGGGAGTGAGCGGGATGGCAGAGGTGGAGACTTGGCTCTATCCCTCGGCTCGCTGGCCAAAAGAGCTGCACTGGCACAAGGGAGGGAGCATGCTGGAAGGCAGCCACTGCCAGTCACTCCCAGCCCGGGAGGGAAGGGGGAGAGAAGATGTGTTCCTGTCTAGGGCTCTGCCTGTATCCTGGGGCGATACTTGTGCCTGCCAGCCTCGATGCACTGTTGGGATGCTTGGCGACTGGAGCTGACTCCTGGGGATGTTAACGCTGACAGTGGAGAGGTTCGAGCGTGTGAGCTGCTCCACTGAAAGCTGGTGTGGCTGCTCGTAGCTGTAGGTGCTCACTGGCATGGAGAGGGGCTCTGTCACTAACATTTCCTGGGACTGAGCTGTTTTTATTTGACAGCATTAGTCTGGATTCCTTATGATTTCTGATCTGTATTTACCATCTGTTTTCCCCAACGGCATTATGCATTTTTTTCAGATCAAACCCCATTCCTTGAAATTTAATCTCATCTATAAAGTGAAAAAAAGTTAATATATAAAATAAACTATGGTGTGTAGTGAATGTAAATGAGGTACACCTTTGCTCCTTCTTTCTCCTGTGGAGAAACACATTACTCCTCTGACTAATCCAATTGATTTGGCTGGGGAGCTATGGCCTGCTGCTGAGTCCAAGTGGCAGCATCCGGCCATACAGTGGCAGGTCTCCGTGGCCATTGGCACAAATCCTTTACTCCCCAGCTAATTCCACTGAAATCTCATGAGGTTACCTCTAAGCGAACTATTCCAGAGGAGCTGAGTTTTCAAACCATGACTCTGACTTACGACTACAATTTTTAAATTTCTATTTCCAATGTCCCATGGCAAAGGTTTACTTTTCACTCAGTAGAGCTAGTGGCAGAGAAAGTCAAATGAGTTTCCTAATCTGGTATGTTCTAAATCTGGTTTGTCTCAAATACAGCCTGAGAGATATGCACTGCAAGTGGAAAAATAACTGCCAGCACGCAGATGCGTTTCCTCTCGGAGCAAATAAAGCTGACTTTTAAAATAAATGTTAAAGCTCATCCTTGGTATGAAAGGAGACAGCCTGTAGCTCAGGTGTGGGGAGAGATATTTTAAGGTGGGCTGTGGAAGACAACTCACCACCAAGCTTCTGACCCAGTGTATGTGTCCCTTTTTATCTGCTAAGCCCAATAATAAGCTTGTTATTAGAGGACATCTGTTACTGCCTGATAACACATACAGCGAGCAGGAGCGCAGTGTTGGTGGGCAGCCAGGGATTTTGGCAGCTGTGGAGAGAGGCAGCTTCATGACTGTTTCACACCTTGTCCAGAGCTGGGGCAGCACATCCCTCCCGTGGGCCTGTGGCTGAGTGGGAGGATGCCAGGGGTTTGAAGTGAGTGCTGTTTCTGTGTGGAGCTCTCCTGTGCCAGCTGGTGTGCACATGTGCCAAAGCCAAGATGTGTGCAGGAGCGGTGCCTCATCCACTCATCCTCCTGCAGCCGCAACTGGCCCCCTCAGTGTCAGGGCGGTGTGGTGGGTCTCTTGGCACACTGCCAGGACAGGGAGTGGAGCAGCTGGGAGAAACGTGCTACGCACCGGTTCTGCCTTTCCCTTCAGCATTTCCAGGAGATGAGTTCACACACTGGTTTCTTGCCCCCAAGCCTCCTCGCCTGAAGAAAAACATTCAAGGAGACTGTGTGAGTGGAATCTGAGCAACGGGAGGTTTTCCCCAAAGTCATTGCTGTAGGTAATCTATATTTATGAGCGGAACAAAGTGGGCTGCAGATACTTTGAAAGGCTGCTTTCCTCTTGGAGTGACTTAGTATTTAGGAAAGTAAGAAGTGGAGATGCTGTCCAGACTGCATTCACCAGTGGCAGAGCAGACTGTTGCAGGACAGATGGCAGCTTCCACTCATCCTCCTGCAGGTCAGGAGGTGTTGTGTTCTGAGGTTCAGGAGACTGCATCCTTCCAGTACCTAGAGGGGGCCTACAAGAAGGTGGGAGAGGAGCTTTTTGCAGGGGCATGTCATGCAAAGAAAGGGAGGAATGACTTTAAACTGAAAGAAGGTAGGTTTAGATTAGATATTAGAAAGGAATGCCTTATAGTGAGGGTGGTGAGAGGGTAGAACAGGCTGCTCAGAGAAGTTGTGGATGCCTCTTCTCTGGAAGTGTTCAAGGCCAGGTTGGATGGGGCTTTGAGCAACCTGGTCTAGTGGAAGGTGTCCTTACCAATGGCAGGGGGGTTTGAACATCTTTAATGTCCCCTTCAACCCAAACCATTCTATGATTTTGTGGTGCTCTGCAGGTCAGGAGGTCCCATCACTCTGCTGGGCTGTAGCACATCACAGTGCGACACACGGCTCCATTTCAGCAACAAGACTGGGTCTGTACCACCATGTGTGCCATACAGCCTGGTGCTTGCCTGGGGAAAGGTCTTTCCAGAGAGAGAAATTGGGGATGGAAAGTGAGTTTTGAATTTGCACCAGATTCTGCACTGTTTGTGTATGAACAGTGTTGATGTCATTTCCAAGGTGGCTGTCTGACACCTAAATTAGCTGTGGCACTGGAAATAGAAGGTGTGGCGTGAAGGAAAGGCCAGTTGGCTTTCCTGCTGGCAGTCACGTGAGTTCTGTGTGATGGACTAGGTGCATGGCCTGTATTTGCACAGTGTAAGGAAAGCATACAGGTACTGGTTTATGGCCAGTGATGGTCAGTGTTTGCTGGGTTGGGCTGCGGATTGATCCAAATTGCATTTCATGCAGCAATCACAACTTTCCAGCTAAACATTTTTTGCCAAGGTAGAACACCAGATTTCTCTATGTCTGATTGCATATCTCTACATACACACTGGTTTCATTTCATTTGCCATGTGAATTTTAGATTCTTTAAGGTGCTGTCTATTTCTGTGGTTGTGTAGGTCTTTGTAAAGACCACCAGGTAGCCCAGATCTTGTTGAACGTACCTCAGCTGCAATATACTTCCTAAAGGGCCTCTGTTGAGCTGGATTGTTTCAGCCAGGGCTTCTCAAGAAGAATGACAAGTGCCACATTTTGCTAATATTTTGCTGTAGCTGACGTGAGAGTTTACTTCAATGAGAGCAGGATTTTTGCTCATGGATGAAACATCAAAGGATTCTTACACAGTGCAACATCTTTTAACACTGGTAAAGTATTAGGTCATAATCATGTAGTCCTCTGATGTATTTTATTATTCTATTTTATTTCTGAACATGGTTCACCTCAACTCAGATGATTCCCTAGCCTTGCAGAAAATAATACAGGTGACTTACGGTGAGTCTTGGTTAGGTAGCTGTGAATTTTGGCTGCACCCTAAGCAACAACATCCAAAGCAGGAGTGGCCGTCTTTCCTGATTGCTCATCTCTGTATCACATCTTTCAGGTGGCTGTGAGACTCACAGAGCCAAGGAGACAGGCATCTCTGGCAGCTTTGGTAGGCTTTAGGTCCGCAAGGGATGGGGCTGGGCTGGGCAAGCAGGTGGGCCTTGGATGAGCAAAGCCTGACCAGGGGACAGTGGGAGGCATCATTTTTAATAAGTGGTTTTGCTGTGAAAACACAGGTGTTGAAATTGTCTTTGGTGTGGAATTTATAGCACCTGCCAGTGTGCTGTTGTCATGTGTTGTGTGTAGCAAGGGTCTGCTCTTACATTTCCCTTTGGGGCACCCAGGACAGATACAGAGGTATCATTTTTCTTGAAGAGGTTTTCTGTAGGTTTGTGTTGCCTTTTTTTACTTCATCCTCCAAAAATGTAGCACACTTGGTCCCCTGCAAAGCTGATTTTTCATGGCAACAATTAAAATTCCAAATTTCAAATATTTGAGCTACTTCTTTTACAGTGAAAGCTGGCAAGTAGGGAGAAAAATAAAGAGTTTGAAAGCGTGGTGGTCATTTCATCCTGGGTTTGTGTAGGGAGAAATTCTCTCCAGTGCTGCACTTTATGGCATTACCTCCTCAGAGAAGCCAGGGCTGCAGATTTCTGAGCATCCTCCTGAGAGCGAGCCTGCCGTTTGTCAGCATTTGCACTGGCACGATCAGTGAAGGCTTTTACAGCAAAACCTCGCTGATCAACTCTGGTTTTGCTCCTCACCGCCCCTCCCTAGGCTTCCAGCGGGATCTGTCTTTCCTGTCACTCAAGATAAGGATTCCCCACTGGCAGCACAGAGATCCAGAAATGTGCTGTAATCTTGCCTCGAGTTTGATTCCCCACCTGGGACTGCTGGATTTATACAGCCAGGCAGTAGGCATTGCACTTAAACTTCTATGTTGTTGTGCTGAACCTCTAAACAGGCTGAAGGGTCTCTCTTTGTCTGGAAATCACCTTCACTCTTGGAGTGGTGAAATCTATGGATTTCATCACATATATTGGTTTAGATTTAACTTGAACCAGCTATTCAATTTTAAAAGATTTCTTTTTTTGTTTAAGGGTGGATTAATAATTCATTCCCAAATTGATAGTTAGTGCAATGGGTATTTAATTGTAAATGTATATCTTTAATTAGAACTTGGTACACAGATGCAAAAATTCCTTATCTTGCAGTTTTTCAAAAGGACACATATTAGACCACAGCTTTCCCCTTCAAAAATACTATTGTGTATTTAAATGTCTGAATGACCTTTTAATCAAACATTACACCTTTGTTTCCAGCTGATATGACAACGTCTGACAGTAACTCATTCTGATGCTGCAAGAAAATAAATAAAGGCCATCTCAGTCACTATGTCTTTAAATATTTCTGTCTACCTGTGGTTTTGTGTTCAGGCAGATGGACTCACGACAGAATATTATGCTTAGTTTTCAGCAGAATATTATGCTTAGTTTTCATGTTTGACTGTTCTTTTGAGGTCAATTTAGTCATACAATTGTTTCCTGCCATTCCAAACTGCAGCCTCTTCTGCAGCCAACCTCTTTATAAATTATAAATCTGTGTACCTTGCTCTCAGCAGCCATCTTACAGCCCACACAGACCGATGTGGATGGTCTAGCAATTGCATTAGCTGTCCTCTGCGTACCTAGGGATAAGGGATGCTGTGCTTTGTCACTACTTGTGCTTATGCTCAACTCACATAACCAGGCAGAACAGGGTCTGGTAAAGATGGATGTGAGCAATTCCTACTTTTGCACCACCAACACAAAGAAAACACACTGGTCAGGGTGATTGTATCAGCAAACAATCTCATTGTCTTTGGAAGATAATTTTTGGATGATTTTTTAAAGCGTAACATTCACAGAGGAGGAGGGTATTGAATTGACAACAGGTCAGCCTTCTAATGACACAGCAGAATTATTTTTGATTTCTGGTATTTCTACGTGGACAAGCAATAAACATAACAATAACAGCTCCTCTTTCATATGGCTTTTACAAGAAGAGGAGCTGTGTACTGCTTGAGCCTGATTATCACAAACTGGGGTAATTATTCAACAAAAAATAGCTGCCATACTAATGAGCAGTTCCCTGGAATTCTGCAAGAAATATTCTGACACCAGGTACAATGCACATCATATGCTGCAGGGTCCATGGTTTGTTGGATTTTTATGGAAAAACTAGGAAAACATTTCAAAGGTCCTCACTAAAACAAAAATGAAGTCATTCTTTCAAAAAGATACATGGTTACTATATGTGACACCAGCAAAATCTATGAGAACTTTTTTGTTACAAGTATTTATTTGGAAATTTCCGTACTTTTGGTTTTTTAGGGGAATTTCTTCAGATGTAACAACACTATTTGTGGGTAGTTCTTAATGAAACAAGTACTTGTGAGCTGGGACAGACTGATACAGAGTTATCTTAGGGCTCAGTGCTGCCTCCCTGGACAGTGCAGTCATTAGTTCTGGAGGAGAGACATGTGGGTCTAGATGCATGGGTTCAAGAGCATTTTCACAATCTTTTAACTGTGAAGGAAACGGAGGGCAAGAAGTAGCTTACAGAAGTGACATAGTCCTTGCAGGCTCAGCCCCTCAGCCTCTTATAAGTTATACTTTAAAGCTGTGAAGGGATTTGCCAGTACTCAAATGTGTATGGAGGCACCTGAATGCAAGTGGACGTCATTTTCAGGGGACAATAGGCGGGAGAAGGAGGGAGGGTAGCAACTCTGCAAGTAGGCTATTTCTGCGTAAGCCACAGTCCAGCATGTGTGTGAAAAAAGGACATGGGCAGCCCTGGGCAGTATCCCAAGGTGTTTCCCTCACTGAAATAAAGTCAAGGATGTGTTTAAATTCTTTCTGCTTTGCAACCTAAATGTGGAATGAGGTGACTAGCCTGAGGTTTGAAAATACCAACCTCTGTTCCCAAGGCGTCTGTAGACACAGCACACTTTCTGAGTGACAGATCAGCCTTTGCTGTTCCCCTGTCACAAACATGGTCTTGCCAAAGTGTGTGTTTAATCTGCAAAACCACCAAGCCATAACTGTGCATCTGGTATGCCAAGGCACAGGCAGAAACAATTGTATAACTGCGTGGTTATTCTAAAAGCACTGTCTGTTTTCCAGATATTTTTTTAGCAATGTTTACATTTCCATGACTACCTTGTTGACTAAGGAGGAGACAGCATGTTAGGTGTGTTATATACTGAGTACGATGTATTGCGTGTGATCCTGAAATGGTGTGTGTTTGGAGAGGGATGTTTCTATTAATTGTCAAGCAATGTGAGAGGCATCGTGTTGTTCCTAGATTACTGAAAGTATGCCTAAAATGTAAAGGAAAAGAACAACTAGAACTCAAGTATGCCAATGCTGCAAAAGAAAGCTTAACTTGTTTTCTTGCTTTTTTTTTAGAGAACACCTGTTCCCAGCGCTGAAGCATTCCGATGGTTCTTTTAAGCAGTAGTGTATCTTATTTTCAAGGCAGTCCGAAGTGAATGGCGAGCTAAAGTCTTGTTTTAAGAAACTGCTTAGTCCACCATTGAAGAATATACTCAGATACTATTTTCATTTATGTATAGGGGTTTCCTCAAAAGCAAAAGACAAAAATCTGGGAGCCTGGGGAATTGGCCAGCTTCTTCACATTCAGTGCACCAATTCTTTCTTTGATGTAACTTAGCTATACTAGTGAAGTTGTTGTCTATTTTTAAAGTGGCTGTAAAAAAAAAAAGTTTGGGTAAACCCCTGCTATAAAGTCATGTATCTTTGAAAAGTAACATATCTATACTTCATTTTCAAATATATGTGTTTCAGTACTGTAAACTGTACAGATAGCCGCTTGTATTTTGTGTGTTTAGACACAAGGAGACAATCATGTCTGAGCATCAATGGAGATAAACGGTTTGTACACAACAGTGTGGTTCTGCGAGTTAAATCCGGAGCAATAAATTCTAGCTTTAACTATTTATTTTGCTAGTTGTTTAGCATCGGCAGCAACAGCAGCACTGTTTTAACCTGCATCCTTCCATAGAGACTTGATGCCAAGTTTTCCAAGATAAAAAGATTGTGACACATTTAGCAATTACCTTCCGTTATGGTGTTGTGAGAGGGAAAGACTTAACATTTAAAATTGATCTTTCAAGCATTATATTAGAGTAGTGGTTTGAGCACTTGCATTAATTCCAAACGAGCTTTACAGAGGGGTATCTTTCAAAAAATGCTGTCTGGTGTTTGACTTGTTTTCCACTGTGCTCTGAGCTGGTGTGCCCAGCACAGGCGGATGTGCAAAACTAGTCATCCAAATAAAGGTTGTTGTAGGATGCAAAACAGAATATGAGACTTTAGAAAAAATGATGACTCAGTGGAACTTCCCTCACCTACGAGATCTTGTGTAACATTTTCAGTCAATGGAGTAAGTATTTTATAAAGTGGAATGCCATATTTTTAGTTCAAGTGGAGCTCTTCACAGTTAAGTGAGTTTTGACAGACTGGTTTGGGTCTCACTTGCACTTGTGCTCATTCGAGAGCCTGGATCATTTTGTGGTATAAAAATGAACCTTTTAAAAAAGTGCTTTTAAAAAAAAGACCACTTGTCCACACACATTTCTTGGTCCGCAAATCTTGGCTTTGCTGAATGACTGGTCCCTTAGGCCCCCAGAAAAATGCTTTTGCTGTTCTTCTTCCTGCTCTAGCTGTATCGAGGTGATGTGTTCTCCATGGAAAGGCAGCACACAAGTGGATATAACTCACATGCTGTAACAATATGGAGGATTCTAAACTTAGGAATACTTATTATCAGTCGATCATCACTTTTTTTTTACTTGGCTTTGTCATATCACTCACGAGTGAGAAGGCCATGCCATCAAAGTAAGTGAATGCTGTTGTGCCATGTATTTGATAGATTTATAATTTTGTACAAGATAGGACTACCAGTAGTTTTACAGTCAAGGTGCTGGACATGGAAATAACCAGGTAATGTTGCACAGCACATGCAAAACTCCTACTGTTTCAGCACTTTCTCCATTTTTTTGCTAAGGACTTTAGCCTTTGACCCCTGGTCAGACTTATTTGGTGAAGCACAAGGGATAGGTTGGGAATGCTACAGTGTGGGACCTGTGCAGGTGCCAGCTTTGGCAGGTGAGGGAGTTCACAGGACTGGCAGGTATTGGGGGCAGCCAAGAAAATGAAGATCAAGGAATGGAGGAGGATAAACCTCCTGAGGTCACATGTGTGTCAGCAGGACTGGCCAGAGTGTGGGTGACCCAGCATAACCGAAGGAGTGCAGGTGGGCTGGGCTTACACCTGCATTCTCAGCTTAGGGCCAGTGCATGTGTCTATGTCTTTGTGTCGTACGACATCACGTACATGGCTTCAGAGGTGGAATGTCACACTTAAAATGCTTCTATCATGGTGCCCCTCTTACAGTTTGTAAGAGATCCTCAGTTAAATAGTCATCCAGTGCCCATTCAATGAGCTTTATGTCTGTATGGCAGCCACGTATGGATTTTTTTTGTGTTGGAGACATTTTGGTTAGGGCCTCTGTTACTGATCACTAGACCAGTATGAGCTCTGCAAGGTCTTATCTACCAAAGCACTGATTGATTTACAAACTGAAGCCTTATTTTCACATCTGGCTGGTAAGCTTGCCTTGCTCTTTATAAAACTCTGATTGCTCTCACAGAAGCAGAGGCAAAGTTAAATTCAGGCTACATTAGGTGTACATAGATACTCATAGCAATGTACTTACTGTCTAATACCCTAATGTTGCATGTCTTGATGTGGTTTCTTTTTTTGTTTTGTTGTTTTGTTTTAAAAAACTGGTGGCTCTGTATATTGTAATTGTGGTGTTTTACATGTCAATTCAAAACTCTTAAAGAAACAAACAAGCAAGCCTGTTAATTAATGAAAATGAAGAAGAGTTGATTTTTCTTTGATTTTCCCATATGGCTTTTGTTTCGGATGTTGTTCCTTTACACCATCAGGTTTTTAGATTTTGCTGAAACAGTATTTATATGACATGGTGTGCATAGAGCATTTTAATTAGTGATGTTTGAAGAAGGAAATCCCTTTTCTGGCCTGTCTCTCTCCACTGCCCTTCCTTCCACCAACTCCCCCTTTTATATCCACATTTGTCAATCTGATTATTATCAAGTTCTAATTACCAAATCTGTGCTTTTCACAAGGTCCAATATAATTTTCCAGTGTGAAAATTTGTGTTATTCTGCATTCTTCATTCTCACAAGGAAAAATGAAAAAAAAGGGGGTGGGCAAAAAAAAAAAAAGCAGAACTTTTGCCATCTTCTAGGCGGGAATGCTAAGCCTAATGGAAGCATTTTTGGCATACCCCAGATAAACTTATGAAAAATTGTAAGGTTGAAAGGGAGGCACACGTACCCATTCTGTCAATTAATAACAGACCCTCCCTATGAGGGAAAATATTCCCTTTTGTACGGACCCTCTGGTATGTACGTCCTACAATTAGTGTTGAAGAATGTAAAGTCTTTAAATGGACTATATCTGTAATCAAATAATGAAGAAAAAAGTCGTTAAATGAACATATCATTCAGGGTTGAATGCGTTCAGCAAAAAGCAGTAGTGGGTCTTTGATCATGGTTAGATGCATAGTGATATCAAACAGTGGGTTCTCGTGTAACAGCTAAATGTTTCAGATTTTGTTTTTATTAAATTTGGCAGTTTCACGCTGAGCTCTACTGCATTCTTAGTGAACAAAAGACAGCTCCTATGTTAGAAAGTACTCCATTTTCACAATTGCAGGGAACTAGGAGGGTATTTTCAGAAACATGGGCCACAGAAATGTACTCCTTTCACAGTGTTCTCCTATTTCTGAACTGTGCAGTTATCTATTAAATTTTCTAATAGATATTTGTGTAAGGTGTATGTATGCTTGTGCAATTATGGAAAAAAACAGTTTTGGAAAATAGTGTATTTATGAAAAAATAATCACTTATGGGGCATGTACAAAACTGTATAAAAACATTCAATTTGCCCAGTAAAGTTGTTTTTGTGATATTTCTGTGTTGTTGAATAAAGGACTTTAGTATTCAAAATATCTCTCTTTTTCCATAAACAGGTCCTGTTTGTGGGATCTTAAACAAAGAAAACCTCTTTTAAAAAAGAAGCCTCAAAATGAGCGAGAAGGTCCAAATGCTGACCTCAGTCTTGCTTATGGGAATGAATGCTTATGAAGTGATGGTACAATAGCTACAAAACTCATTCCTTCTCAATTGGCAATTGATGAAAACCCCATAAGTTATACAACTGAAGGTAACATCATACTCTGGATTTTTTAAAATAGTAGAAAAAATACTGCCTTTTTTGACTAGGAATGTTACTTTGAGATTTTGAGGCTATGAAAAGGTTAGTGAAGTAGGAGCAAGACTGATTACAGAAAGGCCTTAAACCCTTTGGTGCAGACCTGTATGTATAAAAAGAGTGGACTGGTGAGGGTAGTATGATAAATTAGCAGTTTGCTTTGTAGGGAGAAGCATGTGAAGGTGAAATCTCATCTGTAGTTCTTGCAGCAAACAATAGTCCTCAGAATAGATCATCCTGTTGCTGTTGGAGTATTTGGAATGACGAATATGGTTTCTGAGAGAATGACAATATTATCTTTCTTTTTGTTTTACTGCTTCTCAGTTCAAAGTTCATCTCTCTACCTGTCTCAAAAACAATATGTAGCTAAGGAAGTGGTTTACTCTTGACATGTTGTTTCCCCGTACTACTTGCCAGCATTGAAGCAACTTCAGATAGGTGGGAAAGTTCGTGACAGTGCTGGAAGCTTGTCACCTGATTCTGGTAAAATTTGGAATGTCATTTTTTCTGTGAATATTCCTTTAATCAACAGAAAGTCTGCTCTTAGGAGCCAAAACAGAATTTTGAGAGTTTGAAAAATGAGGTAGGTCCTTTAGCCTGTGAGATTCCTTCTATGCCAGCTGATTTTCCAGGGGGAGTCTTGGTGTATCCTTTTGTTTTTAAAGAAAGCAACAAAAGAAAAGGGAACAGAAGTGGATTTTCCACTGATCCTGTCTGCTCTTATCGAAATCCGTAAGGATATATGTTCTTGGGAGACATAGAACGCTCATTAGAAAAGAGTGATTCTTGAGGTCTGTTTGAAGAGGAGGAAAAGGGCTGCCAGGTTGCTCAGGCATACTCAGTGATCTCTCTGGATTAAATATAGAATTCACAGGGAGGAAATACACTTATTTCATGAGACAGTCGATTTGGAAGCAGGAAGAGGTCTCTGAGTTCCTATTCCTTTAATGCTTTCTCTTTCAACATTTTTTCCCCTCAAGTATTGTTTTATACTAGTCTGAATGAAAAATGTCCCTCAGCTCTGGAGAAATGCTCACCCCAGATATGAACCTTGCAGTTTAAAGCTACCTCTAGTTTTTTATAGCTTTTATTTTTTAATTTAAAAAAACCCCAACAACAACCAAAAAAACCCACTCCCAAAAAAAAACCCAGACAAAAAGCAGGTAATTTTTCAAAGCCAAAACTGACAAACTTATTACCAAGCCTGTTAAAGGAAGGAAAATACCCTTTTGTGTGGAAGCTCAATTCTTTTAGGCTGTGTTGGACTCAATTTGGTTTTGCCACTAGCCATTTCAGTACTCTCATGTATTTCCAAGGAACAAGTCTGAAATTATGAACAGTCTAGTGATTCAGGGCAGTGCATCTCCTGGGAGGCTCTAGTCCTCCCCAGGTTCCTGTGGGCTTTACCAGGTGTTTCATGAAATTGGAGGATAGGATATAGGTGACTTACTTATCTAAGTTCAATCTTACTTCACTGTAAAGATCTACTCAGTCACCAGTGTGCATTGAGCATGCATAGATGGCCCCAAAATCTACTAAGGAAAGAAATACTTCTCAGTAATAACTGCAGAACATACAATAAAGTGAGACCACTGACACTATCCGAGGAAAGAAAAGTGAAGTTCCACATCCGCAAAGATGTCAGGATTTGTTCCCCCAGTAGCATTGTCTCTGTTTGCCGTTTGTGTTTCAGGATGGACACGTTCAGCTGGGTCACTGGGTCCTTCAGCAAAGCACTTCTGCCCAAGGAAGGCAGAATGAAGGAAATGCAGGTGGCAAAATGTAATCTTGCAAGACAATGATCTAGATTGCCTAAAGTATTTCCACTGCTCTTCTAAGTTCTCAGATGATATTAAAAGATTGTCACATTATTATTAATTTAATAAGAAGGAAAAAGGGGTTTTAAGAACTAGCCTTAATGGGTTAATTTCCCAATAAACTTTGAAGGTACTTCTTAGTCTAATATGGCTTCCCCATAACTAAAGATGCTGTGACTGTGGGTTTATTGCCTTGTATAAGGCCTTGACTTGGAGACTCAAGGATCTTTGCTAGAAAATAATGCAGCAGAATTCTGGTAGAAAGATTTGCTGGTGTTATGATGTCAGGCAGAGCATGGATTAATTATTCAGTGCAGTTCTCCCCAGGTTGGTTTATGATGTATATGAGCATCCTACATTTGAAAAGAAAACTCCTTTCTCTCCTTGCTCCTTTAAGTCTGCTCTCTTTATAGAGTTAATAGGAAAGCCCAAAGCATTAGAAGAAATGCATCTCTTTTTGGCTGGACCTTGGAAAGAGAGGGAAGAGTTAGTCCAGGTCAAAAACTCCTGATGTTTGCCCAAATCTCTTAACTGGGGTCTTCTCTCCATTGGATGTAGCTTGTGAGCAAAGTCCATACATCAGCTTGGCAGTCAGACACAACCCTACAGACTATGAACACTAAAGCAAACGGGACCCAATGGGGGGCATTCTCATTGCCACCTCTCTGGTACATCCAACAAACACAGGTTTATGCCAGATGTCCAACACCCCTTCCCCTCACAGGGGTCAGGGTTGCTATGCCCAGCAGAGAGGTGAACCTCCCCAGATCTGAAGAGCCAGTAGTATGCTGGAGGTTTTTAAGAAGAGAGAAGGTTCATGTGTCCAGTTAGGGACTAGAATATCTGGACCCAGATGTCTTGCATTAGCTGTGAGTGTTGGAGGGCTTTAGGAAAAGGAGCTGGACTGTTGAGTAAACCTAGTGTCTTATGTGCCTATATTTTAATAGTCATACCTAGATAGCGAATTTGAGCACCTGACACGTTGACTGAGAATGTACTGTTTAATGCAAAGTTATGTCAACTGGCTTTCAACCTGTTTTTGGAGAATTAGTGGGTAAATAACCTGATCTAAAGAAATCTGTCACCCACATTAGGAACTGTGAACTAATTATTGCTTTCTGATCTCTGCTCTTACTTGTTTTGCCTTTTTATCCTGATTGTTTGCATTCCTAGGACTGATTTGCCTTTCTGATGCAATGCCATGTGATCTGCTGATTAATTTTTGTGAGCAATCATAAACTCCAACCTGTGGCTGACTTGGTATATTTTTATGCTACACTCCATAAACATTCATTCATTTCTTATGATTACTGTGTGGAAACAGACTTTTACAGGCTAATAAACTTGGATTTGAACTGGATAAAGAGTTTCCTTGTGTCTTTTTTTTTTCTCTTTTTAAGGAAAAAAATTAAAGGAGAGATAAAGGTGCAAACCTTGACTCGATTTAACCAGGTCTCTGTAGCTATCTCCACAGGTGCCTGTCAGTGCTAAACTAGAAATACGAGTAGCAAACCCTTATTCTCAAGCTGATTTCATTGACAGTGAGAAACACCCCTCCTTTAAAATAAACTAAACTTTTAGGGCTTCAGGCTGGGAGAGAGGGGGAAGGAAAATCAGGGTTTTTTCTTTAATTGGTTACTCTGGTGTCTTCTCTCCTGTAGACCTGCTTCCTTAAACACGCTGACATGCACAGAGCAGTTTCCAGCTGAGACCAATTAAGCAGAGCATTTGCTTCCAGTATGGCTCACTGGCTCTAGCCGGGTGATGCTCATTGCAGGCTGTTTGTCGGCACAGGGCACAGCTGGATCACGTGCAGGCAGGCGACCTCTCAGCACACAGAGGTCCAGGGCCAGCATCTTCTCATGCTCCCAGGGTCTGACACTCCCTGACTTGCAATGCACGGCACATGTCCAGTCAGCAATGACTTAGCAGGTGGGGGAGTATTTTCTTTTTTAGGTGCTTAGTTCAAACTCAAACACCTTGGAAATACTAAGCATAGTAAACAGAAGGAACAGGAATTCTCATGTCATAGCTGTTTAAGGCATCTCCATAGCTGAGTAATTGATAACCCTTTACATGGGTCTCTTTGAGGAGGCCATTGAGATGGAATAGTACTTTCTGTAGGGAGAGGCAGCAAGGCTACAAATAGATTGGTCTGATGCGGGCACACAACAACATGTAGCCCTCTGATGTGAGGAAGTCATTGTCTTTTCCATATGGCAAGCTGATGCATCCTAAATATTATGCATAAAATGGTATTTTTCAGTCCACTAGTGGCCCAGAGCACACACAGGATCTTCATCTCACCAAAGACCATACGGGAATTTGAGAGCAGAAGGCCTTGAATGCAGGCAGTGAGATCAAGTATCACTGAATGGGGCAGTTGAACTAGACAGGACCCAGCCACCATACAGCCACATAGTTGTCCTAGACAGGGATTTTTGGGGGCCTACCTTTCCTAGTTCTGCTGAAAAAAGTGATTTTTACAAGATAGGGATTATCCTGAGGCAGTCTCACCACAAAGACGAAGTGTGAGCAGCATTATTAGCTGATCTTCTCTTTTCCTGTTGTGACCCAACACATCTTATTCCAATAACATAATCTAGAATTGCAGGAGCTGAAAGAAGAGAAGCCACAGAAAACTGCAGCTCCTCCAAGCCAGGCAGAGATAAAAACTCACGTACTCACTCTTTTTGTTATGTTTTCCCCCATACTCCTTTCCTTTAACTCCTCTCTTCCCTAGAGGAAGGCAGATATGGCAGATGCCATAGCTCCTACCAGCAGGTCCCCAGCTCAGTGATTTGCATCCTGGGAAGGTGATGGACCTGCAGCTGCACAGAGGCCTGGGCTCCTGGAGGCTGGAGCACCTGCAAGGTAGGCAGGGTGCTTGGTATGTGGAGTGGTGCCTCAGCAAGTGTTGGGGCTGCTGCTCTTCTGCTTCTGCCAATGAATTCCATGGGGAAATGGTGGCAGATGAAGTAATTGATGCTGAACTTTTTACATCCTCCATCATGGCAGCATCAAGGCAATGCAGATTTCAATGGTGAATATGTAGGTTATTTCTGCCCTGAAATGCTGGTGCTGACCAAATCTAAGGGGGACTTTAAGGGACAGAGAGTAAGATGTGTGCTCAATCCATCACTGGTGTGTTCTAAACTTCTTACTCTTCTGGAAAAGAAGTTAAAGTAAGCCAGGTCTTAGGTAGTTTATTCCCTAGCTATTTTCTTGGAAACAGCTGAGTTGGTTATGGTAGGAATTTGAAAGCACACCTAGCTCAAGGCAGACACTGAGCTGGAAGTAAATGCCTCACTTGGAAGCTTTCAGCCTGCAGGATTAAAGGTCTGAATAAAACTGGACTGTGGAAGCTGGGACCTTATAATAGGCATTTCAGCTGATGTGAACTGCAGATGTTGCCACCAGCTTTGCTTGGACTAAAGGAAGGAGCAAGAAGGGCATTAATTCTGCAGCACTGCATGGGGAGACTCAGGCTGGTTCTTCACCAGCAAGGCTGGAGTCAGCAGAGGTGGGTCAGTGCTTTTTGGATGGGCATCTTCTTAGCACAAAATACCAATTGTATGATGGTGAGAAAAAGCTGGGCAAGGAAAGCAGATGGCTGTGGCAGCCCCAGTCAAACTGCTCCCCACAGTTGCCAAATGGTGCCCCACAGAGCTGGTGGAAGAGATGCTGTCCTGGCACATGTGCCATGGGAGCTTTTGCTACAATTTCTGTATCTGACTCCTCTGAAAAGAACCAGCAATCCAGCATATCACCTTCCTGCCCCAGTGTGCTATGCACGGAGGCACACATGCTAACATCCCGAATAGTAGTTCCAAGAAACATTGTGGGAGTGATGACAATGCCCCATAGAGCCATGCCAAGGGTGTCATGGCCCTCTCCCCACTCTCTGCCGATGGGGCCCGAGCTACTGCCATGGTTTGATCTGACGCTCCATGCTGCTGTTCTGACACACTGCCGCTCCCACCGCGGTTGCTGCATTTCTCTTCTGCTTTATGTTAAAACAAGGGAGATGTTTAAATATTTATTATCGCTAGAAACTCCAGAAGCCAACATTCATTTGTATAAGCGACAGGGATTCTTTTTCCAATTGTCAGTAATAATTCATTAATTATTATTTTAAGGTTGTTGTTGTTGTTCTCCCTGCAATGTGTCACCTTCCCACCGATTTGGCAGCAATCTGCACGAGATGTGGGATGTACAGCACTATGTTTCTTCCTCCTATGAGTTGTTGCTGCTCCTTCAAATATCTTCCCCTTAAACAAAGTGGGTGTTGGAGTTCCTGGTGTCTGTTCAATCAAACGGAGAATTTTTTACTTGCTCTTCCTCCAAGTTATTTTTATGTGTCCAAGTGCCTTCTGCTGCCACTACCACATCTGTGGAGTTGGGGTCTGCTCCTGCCCCTCTGCAGATGCTGGAGACAAACCTCGTGTTACTTTCAGCACCCAGGAATGCTGCATTTGGCTGTTGCTGTTGGATGAGCATTTCTGCTCGCTGCGGTGGGTGCACTGAGCTGTGTCAAGCCTCAGTGGTTCTTAAGGCTCTAAGCATCGAAGTGGGACAGCCATGCAAAAGCAATCTTGGCGGCTGTGGCAGGTTGGCATTTTTCTTAGGTTACTCTAAATGCAGAGTGTTGCTTGCTTTCCCCTGCTTCTGCCTGCGATGAGTGGGGAGGCAGCTGGGGAGTGGCAGATTCATCTGCAGGGAAATAGGAATGGGAAACTTCCAGTGGCAAATGTTTTTTTCGTCAGGAAAACCAGCTGTCAGAGACATTGTCCAGTTTGTGCCATTCAGAAAGTTCCAAAATGCTCCAAAAGAAGCTCTGGCACAGTGTGTCCTTGCAGAAGTCCCTCAGCAAGTGGTGAACTACTTCAGCACCTACAAACTGCAACCTCCTAACACCCCTGCTGCAAAGTGAATGGGCTGAGCAGAGACCCTGAGACTTTGTGCTTGTGAAATACTTCCTTAGTTACCCAGTCAGGTGACAGCTTCAGGCCTAGTCTGAACCTAAAGGTAGGCTCACTTAGGTAACCCTATAACAGTTTGCTGGTTTGGGGTTTATTTCCAATGCTTTTCCCTTGAACACTGTTGTTACCACTTCTGCTTTTGCCACTTTTGCAGGACACTCTTTTGGGGAGCAAAGCCATTCCCCATCTGACCCTATCAGGGACTTGCTTTTGCCTGGTGCCACCACTACTGTGTTCCCATAGATCATGGCTGAACTGGGTACAGAGCTGCCCATGGCTGTGAAAATGAATGGCAGGCTACCTAAGGCTGTGTCCTAACTAGACTCCACAAAACCTCTGCTGGGAACTGGGGAGGAGTCGGGGAAAAGCCACCAGGGTTGGTAATCCCGCTTTATTTTGCCTCTGGTAACACAGGACGTGAGCATCCCTCACGCAGCCCATGGGGTTGAAAGGAGAGACTGCTCCTCTGGCCTGAAATGTGCCAATGAGGACTGTCTTACAGGGTCACCAAATGCAGCTGTCTGACTTCTGGCTTGCTTGGGAAGAGCAGCAGCTGCCATGCTGGGAGGTACAGGATTGTCCTGGTCTGTATAGATGGAGCTTCTCTGCTCCTGGAGCTTGGGGACATCCCCAGGCAGAGAAGCAGGGACAGAAGGAGATACTTGTGAGGGCACATGCTGATGCACACAATTACAGGTACCTGTATCCCAGGTTGCCCAAGCACACAAGGCACAGCCCAAAGATCATCTCTGCTGTTGGACCCATTGGTGCCACCATGTCCCAGAGCATTTGCATTTACTTGTCATCTCTGTGGACATGTGAATGTTAACAGGTAGTGCTGGGCTGGAGATTAGACTTGTTATTCTGACTGTATTTTTCAATTTTAAAAGATATGCTGTGCAATTTGGCTCTGTTCCCACTCTTTCACTTCCTTCCTCTTCCCTTCCTGCCTTTGCCACTGAATGGCTCCATAACCCTCATTTCCTTAGAGGGAGAAAAAGAGGGAAGACCAAGAAAAAGTTAGACCTTGATTAGTGCAGCTGAACAATCCCATCAAGTCTGACCTCACTTTCCCTGTAAACCCATGCACAATATTGAAGCAAAGCAGAAAGCCCCAGCCCCCTGCCCAGGTATTTCAGCTGGGACACCAGTTCGCTGCTGGAGCTGCTGGGACTGCACTGGAGTAAACTCAAGAGTGGCAGCATCTGTGCTCATTCTTTTGGGGGAAGGTGAGAGGTGTAAAATTTTGCATCCTTTCCACGGGATGGAGTTTTCCCTTTGCCACAGTAATAGCTCTTGGGAGATGCTGCCAGTGAGGCAGGGCGAGCTGCGGAAGCGGGGCTGAGCTGCGAGGCTCAGCGGTATTCGCCGTCTGGATAATATATGGCCAAGGTTCAGCCTGAATGGCCGGCTCGCGTTGTGTGGTCAGCGGAGTGATTTGCCGAGAAGGGCTGAGATGAATTGCTTTGCCTCCCGAGAGGCCCAGGAGCGGGGGGAGCCGACCCCCCGCCCAGCGCTGCCAGCGGGTCCTGCCGCCCCTCACCCTGGAGGGTTCTGCCCCGGGGTAGAAGCTGCTCCCAGGAGGTTTTTAGTGGGGAACCGAGATTTGGGTCAGGGTTGCGAGCGCTGCCAGGACATTAATCAAAGCTGTGGCAGGGACAGAGAGCTTTTGGTAAGGGTGCTTTAGTCAGAGGAGTGCTGAAACACTGCTTAAAATACGCACGCCCACAAATAAAGGCACTGCAGCTTTCGGAGGGTTAGCCAGGTACTAAAAAATCCTGCGTGCAGCCCTAACCAAATGCACACAAGCATCACTTGCTGTGTTGGGAAATGTGCTCTCAGTTGGTTACCCCAGCCCCTCATCAGAGGAAGTTGGCAGCAGTGCGAGAAGAGCAAACAGGAGAGGAAAAAAGCCCAAGTGCTGCCGAGGTTCATGCAGAGAAGGTGAACATGAGGGCTGGGGGCGTGGCTGTGACCCTGCGGGTGTACTTGGACTCCTGGCCCTGCTCATGGCCACAGCTGGGCTCTTCTCCATTACTGCAGCAGAGCATCTGCCTCCCCCTGACCCTTCAAGAGATGAAGCTGCTTCTCAGAGCCCTTCTCAGTGTCTGAGGATTCTGGTGGTGTAAGCTGTCACATCTCCAGGAAATACCCTGCTGGGACACCCTGCTCCAGCCATGGCACTGACACAGTAGAGCTGTGGTGTGACACAATGCCTTCACTGACTCAAAGACTCTGCACTACCTGATGCTACTCTGGGCTCTCTGTTTCAGGTTTGGGTGACATTTTTGCTTCATTCCTACAGTCACGGACACCTGTCACAACCAGCTCTCAAGTCCATTTTAACTTTGGCTCTTACTTGGCCCACAGAGGTGTAGGCAGCACCTAGGTATGGGACCAGAGAAGGAATTCAGGGAGCTGCAGTGGTATCCAAGTGGCATTGTGGAGACTCCCTCAGACAGGATGGAAAGAAGGACCTCAAGCTCCACTAGGCTCCTTTCCCTGGAGCATGCAAGGAAAGCCCAAAGCTGTGCCACAATAAACAGGGACTGCTCTTGCGTGGTGGCTGCCTACTACGTTGCTGCCTCTTCTGCAACATGGGCTAGACTTCCAGCTTCATTGCCCGATATTGATCCAATAAAGGATTTCTGTCTTTGCACTGGCTACTGGCACAGACCAGCATGCCCCTCCCACTCCTCTCCCAACTCCTTGGGCACCAGCAGCTGCAGTTGCCAGCCGAGCAGCAGGCTGCAGTGTGCCTGTGCCCCTCCATGCAGGGGAAGGGGTCATCACCCTTCTTGGTCAAAAGTGGGCTGATCTGCACCAGTGTGACTTCCCTTGCAGCCCCCAGCCAGTTTCCACTGAGTCAATATAACTGTGTTTCCCTTAACTACATGGCTATATAGTGACTACCTTCAAAAAGCTAATGATTACTGGAAAAGTTTTTTTTTAATTTGGGTGCTGATGGTATCTACATTTCACATGAGTAATGCAGAGTGGACCTGTAGTCTGGGTTTACTTCTGGTTCTGCCTTCATCCGGTCTCCAAGTCAACTGCATTTCTGATGCTGGCAGCAACTAGGGTAGGAGTAATTTGCTGGGCTGAGGTGTCACTCAGCCATGAGCAGCGGGTGACAGCCATGATCGAAAGGGACATTTATTTGCCTTTAGGATGGAAGGGACGTGACACTTCTTGTCAAAACCCATCTTTGCAAATGTGGGCTGTGAGGCAATAAGGCAGAGGTCATGGCAAAAGGTCAGACAAAGCAGAGCTCTGCCTAGGCGGGTGTCTGTCCACACAAACATGGCACGGGATTGTGGCAAGCATGAGGAGCAGCTGGTCCACCTTCTGCAGGCTGCTCCCCCTAACAGCTCAAGTGGTTTTGTCAGTAATGGCTTGCTGTTTTGGTATGTGTATACTTGATTTTACATGTTGGTGGTATTTTACACCATGGGAAGTACTCAGAAGACCAAGGGATGCTTCATGTGGTGCTCACTGCCTTGATGGGTTTTCACCGCTTTGGAGGCCTCTTTGGGAACTGGAGATGTGCAAGCTGTTGGAGATACAGGTATGAGTGTAGATTTTTAAAATGGATTAAAGAAATCTCTTTGTTGAAATATGGACTCAGGTCTGTAACTGAACTGTGGTGGTCAGCACAGACTAAAGCAAAATAAACTAAAAGTGACCATCAGCTGTGGACCATGAGGGATTCCCATGTCCTACTCTGCTGCTGTAAGCTTAAAGAGAGGAGACTAAATGGATCAGGAAAACAAAGGTGAGGGATTTCCATGCCCAGAGGGGGAAATTTTTCTGGCGTACAGCCTAACATCTGCCCCATCTGGGGCATAAGGGTTAAGTTCTGGGCCTCATTCCCACCTCCTGCTGCTGGCAACACCCTGAGAGGCTGTGTCATTCATGCAAGCCCTTCCCCTGCTCTTTCCTTCTCCAGCCCTGCCTGCACTGCTGAAAGCTGCTCTTTTTCAGCATTCATGGAAAAACCAAGCCTGCAGTTTACAAAGACCCACTCTGCTCCTCTTTTTCCATCAGTAAATGCATACAACCAGCACTTCGCACCATTACACCTCCTTAGAGATGCAGAAAACACATAGGTTGTTTGTTTTCACATATACCTACCTAACTGATGGGTTGAGAAAGGGGAGGTGGGAAGGGAACTTCAACCCTATTAAACTGTTGGGAATTGCGTTCCTTAGATTAGAAGTGTTTGTATTATAAATACTGTGAGGAGCTGAGGCAGTGAGCGAACTGGCTCTTTGCATCCGGGATGAAACCACTGGTGATGGTGGAGCCCTTTATAAACATTTGCATTTTTCCAGAGGCAAGGGCAAGTTAATCCAAACTACACACCTGGAATTTAGTTCCCATGGCTGTCAGCAGTGTTGCCTCTGTGCTGTATTGGGACCTTAGCCAGCAGGGCTGGATGTACATGCATCTCTGCCTTGCCTGCCTGGTCCTGTTTTCCAGACAAGCTGCTGGCAAGCCACTCCCTGTAAATACCTGCAATCCATGCTGGTGGATTTTTAAATCTAGAATTGAGTTTTGCAGCTCTGATCTATTCATATACAGTGTATGGGGCAGAAGTATACTCAGGTGAAATTTTTCAGGGACCAGAGAGATTTGTGGCTTATTTATGGCTGAGCATAAGAAAAAAAAAACAAACTCCCAAACCCACCCACAGTATTATTTTTTTTTTTTACTTTATGGCCGTGTAGCACACTAATGTTTAACCAGAAGGAGAGTGGCTGAAGCAGACCCAGACAAGTGTCTGAAAAGCCTTGTTCATATTTCTCAGATAACACTGATTGTTTTTTGTTTGTGGGAGCAGGGCTACATCCTTGCAAAATCATGGCACCTACAGAAGAAAAACACAGTTATTACATAAAACAGAACCAAACAGATTCCCTTCCATCTTTTCCTCATTTCAAGGGGTTATGGTGAAATTCGAATGCGTAAAAGCTCCTTTCAGAGTCCTTTGCTTTTATCCTGACAGACAGGCCTGACACTGTGCAAGCACTGTTAGGTTAGAGATTTCTCTCTGTGCTTCTCCCCAGACCCACATCCTTAATGGCAGGCTGCTGCCCTGTTCCCCCCACTTCCAGCTCAGGCCAGACAAGCAGTAGAGGGCTCAAAGTGTTGTCAGCTGGACTGGGCTGTGCTAAGTGAAGTGTGCAAGGAGGAGAGAGGAGGAAAGAATAATACCAGGGCTGCATGCCAGTTCTTCAACCTCTGGTAGGGTGACAACCTTGCAAGGGCAGCAGAGCTAAACGTGGCTAAAACGGATCCTCTGGGGTGGTGACTCTCCACTTGTCATCTCCAGCACAGGGCTGAACTCAGTCTGGCCGCCTGTAAAGCCAGGGGAGCATATGCATGGAGTAGTGATTACCTTTCCTCTAATAAAAGGTAAAAAAAAAGGGAGAGCAAGAGGTTCTTTAGCAAGTTATTGCCTTTATACGCCGCACCTCTGTGCACTGAGCTGAGACAGCTTCCTCTGTGCATTCAACTGAAAACAAAGAGTGAGAAGGAGAATGAAAGAGCAGGACGCAGCCTTCCCCACAGCCCACTCCCAGACCTGAGCCTTGCTATGCTGCCTGCCTGCAGCGGGGGGGATATGCTGCCCTGGGTGCAGGTGTCTGTGGGGAACCCATCAACTGCCCTCTCCTGTCCACCTTCAGCACCTTCAAAAGAGTAAGGGAAAAGGACTGCTGAGTGCAATTATGCAAAAACTGAAAAAGCCTTCTCCCACCATCAAAAAAACCCCAAGAAAACCCACTCGGGATCACTCAGGCAATAATTCCAATGTGCACAAACCAGTCAAAAATGGAGAGCATTGCAGAATCGCAGTCTGGTGTCGCTTAGGTAAAATGGGTGCATTATCTACAGTAATATTGTGATCTCGCTCTTTCACCTCCATGGCTCCGCCAGCATGGAGGTGATTGCACAGACAGTGTGCCATTCCTCATTCCCTCCACTTTTAATTCCTCCTCCCTCCCCCTGTGAATCTATGCAATTTTCCGTTAATAAAAAAATAAGAAAGAAACTAAAGCTCTTTCTCAGCAATCTAGACATTAGCATACTCGCCCTAATACTTTAATCCCCATCATTGTTTATAATCGCGCTACACACAAGGTTACGCACAGCAGTGACTGATTTATGAATATATATATATATATTTTGTTTTAATTGAAACAGCAACATTTAGGTTCCACCTTAACAGTGCACCTTAAAAGATTATCTCGGTTATTTCACAGGCACCGAGCCGGCACTAATAGTCCAAGGCAGATATTGAAAAGCAGCACAGGGCCAGGCAGATCTATTAGAAATTCCCATCCACGCGCCTCATACATATTGATTTCTGACACCAAGCAGCAGTGAAAGCCCCCGTGGGAATAATATATTTAGCAGGGTTCGCTGCGAGGAGGTCACAGAGTGCATACAGATTAGCTACAGAGGACCAAGGCACTAGTGTTGGAGCCAAATGCTAGATTTTATATCATTTTAATCTGAACTTTTATAATCCTTTTAGTTCTTCTTTCTCTGGATGGCAGAGGAAAGGCTCCTCCACACGTATCATGCATCTTTTTTTCCCCTTCTTTATTCCTCCTATAAATGTGCAAATGCTGTTGTAATGGGGAGGAATGTACGCTTGGCATTAGCAGGAAGAGGCACAAACAGATTTGAGGTTTATATATAGGTATGGGTGCATGTGTATATATGCATTTATATATATATATATATTTATATATATATATATATATATGTGCCAGCTTGTGGATAATAATGGTCATTTCAGCTGGAGACATCTTTACTTGAAGGCTTTCTTCCATGGGGGTTGTGGGAGAGGGTGTCAGTAAATCTCAGACTCCAGTTTTAATGTGCAGAAATAAAGAATAGCTCTAAGACCTTCTTTTATTTTATTTTTATCCCAGAGCTTAATTGAGCAGAAGTCACATTTATGCTGTTGAGCCTCAGAAAGCAATAACAACAACAACAACAACAAAAATACCTAAACAGTTTTAATTACCTTTCTCCCTGTGCTGAGTGGGAGGAGATGCCTGCTTGCTTTGTGGAGAGGGTGGGGTGTTGTGGCTGGCTGAGACAGCAGGGCTGGGGGGCTGGAGGGGAGCCAGCATTGCACAGGGAAAGGTTAGAGTTGACACACTTTGACACAAGAGTGAAATGCGTTCCGACAACAAAGAAACCAGGAGATTGCAGCTAAACAGACACAAAAGCTTATGGGCATCTTGCAGGTGAGAGAAACACACTGTCTCCAATTCTTTTCCCCTTTCTTTTTTTTTAAGGAAAAGTTCTCAATTCTTCCTGATAAACAGTCAATATTCTCATACTGTTCAAACCCACCTGTCTCTGGCAGGGAATTCCCTACTCAAAGCTCTTTGAGATGCAGGCCCACTACTTCCAGGGCCCCAGATCCTAGAGTGGGGTGAAGAGAGTCACCCACTCCCCCACAGATGGACCTGCCAGTTCTGGCTGCTGCAGGATGAGTATGGGTCAGTTTCTGTTTGAGAGGCAAAAAGATCATTTGAGGCTTGTTTTCTAATTTGCAAAATGAAAGGGAGGAGCAGCTTTTGATGCTTTTATTGTCCCTCATGCCAAAGAAGTGCTGTGCTTTGGGCAAGGAGAGACTGCAAGCTCTGTCTGAGAGACACGAGTTGTCTTTTCAGACCTTTGGATGATGGTTTCCCTGCCAGAGGTGTGTCTCTGTACCTCAGACAGGGGAACAGCATTCAGGATGTCATGTGAGAGGAAACCCATAAGCCTGCAACAGGTGCTGGAGAAGCAATTGGGTCAAAAAAGCCCTGGTGTGTGCTGTAATACACTCCTTGGGCTGCTGGTGGTGGCCACTTGCAGTTACCATCACTATGTTCACCACCTTCTTGTGAGAGCTCTGGGGACATTAACAATTGCTTTGCTGTGGGTCTAGTAAAAAATTGAAGTGCTGCATAACAGCACATTCTCTTCAACACATTCAACCTCCCTTTCCGTAAGCATTTCTTATGAATTGTGCTTGGTTGAGACAAATGCTGGGGTTTTGCAGAAGAGTTTCATGGGAACTGTCTGTGTTCTACCCAGTCCTTTGACATTTGGAAAACTCTAGGCCCATATTACATCTGCACTGCTGGTGAGATTATTCAATTGAGCAGCTGCCTGGAGCCAAGTCCCACCTGCAAAATTTGTTCTTTGTCTGAGTGGTAACTCAGTGCTTGGGCACAATGCATGTGTTGCCAAAAAACCTCACTTGTCAAATAAAATATGTATAAACTCTTAATTATATTTGTCCAGATGAGAGATTGGATTTTATCTTCTGTTTTTTGCCATTGGATACTTTAAATTAAATTAAATTACAGCTGAAAAAACCTCATATTCATTGACCTTAAAAAAACAGTGGAAAGAGTGCCTGATGTGTATAGGAACAGGGGCCTTTACAGCAATGAGAGCTTGATCCATATCAATAACAACACCTAATGGAAAAACTTTTTTCAGGTTTATATACCACTTCAAATACCTGGCTGCACCTTTTGGTCTTCTCAGGACTTCACTTCAACATCCACCACTCAAACAAGATTGCTATTGAGAGCTTGGGACTTGTTCCCCCTCAGATTCTGATTTTCTTTTGTTTGTTCTTATTTGAAGATCTCTGTCTCAGCAGCAAACAGACCCAACATACTGAAGTGAGGTCATTGCTGGCCCTTGGCCAGCCTCTTCTACACAAAGTGCCCTATTTTCTTCTGTGTCTGGAGGCAATGACTTTGCTTGTTCTTAAGTTGTAGTTGTCAGACTTCATGCTTTATTCTCCCATCTTGGTGCTTCCCTGGCACACTCTTTGTGGCTCCTTAGTGAGAACCATGCAAATCCTTGAGGGTGGCAGCTGTCTCACCTCCTGAAAGCTTTCTGTCTCTCTGATGGCACAAGCCCTGTGCAATACTTCCCTGACGCTGCTCTTGAACTAGCAGCATACCTGGAGAGGTGCCTCAGAAATGATGGGGAAAGGTAAGGACTGATGGTGATGGGTATGGTCAGGAAGCTCCTGGTGCTGTATCTGGGAATGGATCCTTGTCAGTAATGAGAAAATCTGTGTTCAGATCCATTGTCAGATGCTGTGTGAGGATTGAAATCTGTCAAGGAAAAGAGGATGAGAAGGCTGGGGGCATGCAGGGTGGTCTGGAGAGCAGATGGGCAGCCTGGTTGCTGTTTGTGCTTGTTATGTCCCTTTTGTCTGCACAGGTGGTAGGTCAGGAGCAGGCACTGGCTTTGGTATGTGCTGATGCAGCTGCTCCTGCTGGAGGAGCTGATCAGTCACCAAGAGATCCAGAACTGATGGGCTCAAGGTGAGGTTAGATGGGGCTTTGAGCAATCCAGTCTAGGGAAGGTGCCCATGGAAGGCATGTTGGAAATAAAGTCTTTGAGGTCTCTTCACAACATTCTGGGATTCTTTGAGCTGGACTATGTGGTTTTGAGGTAGTTTCTGTCAGCAGCCTTCACACAAGCTGTGGCATGTGCTTCTGAGGTCATTTTTCTCTGAGAAGCTGACTTGCCAGCAGCAGACCCAGGACCAGAATACGTGATTCTGAGGTAATTTCTGTCAGAGCAGCTCACAGGACAGCTGTGGCAGGGGGTGAGGTGTGAGGTGGGGAGGTCACTTCAGCAAGTCGTCTTTATTGACACATTCCTGTAGCATGTGGTCATAATATTACTCACAACAGTGGACTGGCCAGCAGCAGGACTTTGGCCCTTCCCAGGAGTCACACCAGCTGCCTGCAGTGGAGAGCCTTTTCTGGGTTTGGGGTGGCTCTTGACAGTTGGGCCAGTTTGGGATGGCCAGCCATCCTCCCTCCCTGCCAGGTCCCCTTGGGGCTCTGCTGCCTGATGCCTCACTGTGAACCCAGACGTGCCAACAGCAGAGAGGTCATTCCAAAATTCATGTTTTTCAATGCTGTTGGGCTTGGGGTGTGTCCACAATGCATCTTTTTTCCCTTTTCTTGTTTACCCCTCCCTCCTCCAGTTGATGTAACCCAGAGGTCTGTGGGCTGTGCTTAGTTGTGATTGGTTGTGGGTGACACCCCAAGATGTACTCAGGCCCTGATGCTGAGACACAGTGGCTAGATGTGGCATTCCCCCTTGGAGAGCAAGGCCTAGGAAAAATAGCAATAATTGGAAGGATGCAAACTAACCTTATGCTCTCAGAGGTCTTGGCCCAGTGAGGCAAGAATTAATAAATTGTTCTTTGTCTTTTTTGACATGGTGGGAATTTGATGGCTGCCTCCTTAGACCAGTCTTTGGGTGACTGGTTTCTACTAGGATGGACAGAATTCCCTCAATACTTGCACCGAGGCAACATTTATTTCCTATCCAGTACTGTAACTGATGTCAGACACAAGAGGCCTGAGATTTTTCTGGCATGTAGATAGGATCTCTTAAGCAGAATATTCCTTAAAGATGCTTTTAATTGTCAGAGATAGTCAACATTACCTAACAAAACCAGTCAGGTCTTTGAGAGGCTGCATGTTTTTTTGTGGGAGTTTTGTGAGGTTGGAGGCTTTTGTTTCTATTTTTAATTTCTATAGTGCAGAATACTGTTTGTAGCATTCTCAATTAAACAAACTATTTTATTTTTCTGAGAAGCAGTCTCTGTTTGAAGAGGGAGCCCCCAGCAGATACCATCAAAATCCCTCAAAGTGACTTTTAATTTCAAAGTCTTAGGATAATGTCGAGATGCTCCTTCTTAATGGAGACCAGACACAAATGCAACAACCTGAGTTCCTGTGTTGAGGAGGAGAACAGGTAGTGGGGAAGAGAGGGCTGTGTAAGTCCTTGCTCCTTAGACCTTGGCTTTGGAAGGGTTGCACAACTGCTGGACTCACATCTGGCTTACACTTAAAAGACCCTGCACACATGCCAGCTTCCTGCTGTTTATACAGCTGACTTTAACACACCAAATTTATTCTGGGCTTTTGTCTCATCATGTGGTAAAAAGCTGCAGCTTGGTGGTATTTCTTTTGGCAAGCTACCTTGCAGGCCAGGATAGCTGAAAACAAGCAATGTTGGTATCAAAGGAATACCCTGTCCACATAGGCATCACATCCCCTCTGGTATCAAAGTACCGGCTTGTTTTATACCCATATTTTGGTATTTGTTACATATTTATATGCAACCATATATTTATACACATCCATATATATATTTATATATATTCTAACAGAGAACAAGGAAACATCTTATTCTGATTCATATACATTCCACAGGGATCTTAGTTACTTCCCATGATGACGAGGAAAGGGTGGCCCATTGTTAAATGAGGTGGGAAAGCTGGTAATAGGTGATGTCAAGAAGATAAAAGCACTCCATATCTTTCTTATTCTTCCTCCAGCTTTACCCATGTAATAACCAATGAACATTTTTTAGGTTGACAGTGTTCATCTCAGCAACAAGGAAGTTGAATTTAGGGTGGAAGAAGAAGACAGCAGGATATTTTCCACTGGACTGAATCTGAGGGAACTCACAGAAACAGTCATTTAGCTGTTGGCAATTTTTTTTTTTTTTAGAACTAGTGGTGACTAGAGGAGGTTTCCGAAGCCAGGGAGAGGATAAGTAGAATGTCCACCTTTGGAAAAAAGCAAACCAAGGGGACTAAGGAGCTGTAGACCAGTCAGCCTATTTAGTACATAGAAAAATGCTAGAAGAAATAATCAAGCAAATTATTTATGGGCCTCTGGAATATAGCATGGAGATAAGTAACAGCCAACAGGGATTTGTCAAGAACAAATCATGTCAAACTCACCTTATTTCCTCCTATGACAGGGCAATAAGCCTTGTGGAGAGGCAATGAATATCATATATCTTCGCTCAGAGAGGCTTCTGATGCTGTCTCAAGCCACACTCTCCTGAAGACGCAACAGGGATGGAGAACATAAGGGGGAGAAAGTCACTGATGATGAGCCACCCTATGGTGGGATGCATGGCATTTTTGTGCATCCCTTTGGGATGGGCAGTGGAGGGCAGAGGCATTGAGGGAGGAGAGGTGGGGGGCCCACAGAAAGGCAGAGGCTCAACACGTTTGTGGGACACAGTGGGGAGAGCAGGAGAAAAGGTGACATGGTGCAATAAGGACAAGCACACAGGACTGGTTTTAGGCAGGAATAAATGGCACACATCCCTGGTGAGGCACCATTAGCAAAACAGCAGATCAACAGGCAAAAAAGATCCACTGGGTTTAGAGAGCATCACAAACTGAACACAAAGTGCAGCTGTGGAAAAGGAGATACCTCACTGGGGGAAACAAAGGGGTGAATCACAGGTGAGTGAGACTAGAGGGTACTAGAGGATAGACCACTCAGTGCTAGCAAGGGCTCAGCTGGCATTGTCTGCCTCAGTTTGAACCCTGCTGTTGGAGAAAAGTACGGATTAATTGGCAAGAATTCACCTGAAAGCACCAAGGGTGACGTGTGGTCGGGGGAGCAGGTCCTGCACAGGACAATGGAAAGAGGATTTATTTAGGCTGAGGCTCCTCAAATGGTAGATGCAGGATGGTGGGGGGCAGGGTGGACAGGACCAGGAGCCCTGGCTGCATAGCGTAAAGGGATCAGGAGGTTGAAAATGAGGGAGATTTGTGGTAAAGGTGCAAAGTGCTGGAAAAAAGCATGTGACCTGGGGAGTGGTGGGCTGGCTGCTGCAGGGAAAAGTTTGGGCACAGCTGATCCCACAAGGTGAGCAGACAGGGTGGTCCCTCCAGATCCTCCCAGCTCTTGTTTCCAAGTGGGAAAATTAGAAGGAGTGTTTTTGTTTTCCTCAGCCTTTGTGCTGCACGAGGATGCTCTCCTGAAATCACAGCAGGCTCCTGTTGCCTCGTCAGCATTTGGGATACTCTTCTGTTGACCCGCTTAAACAAGACCCACGTTAATCAGCACAACGGGGACATAATTAATTATTCTCAGCACCTTCTCAATGGAAACGTTAGAAAGGAGGGCTAAACCATCCCTACTGCCCTCCTGTAATCCTGTGCCACGGGTGGCTTTATTGGCTCTAAGGGGAAAAGAGGCACATTTGCTTTCCCGCTGATATGGCGCTAAGCGTGCTCACTTCACTGGCGTGTGCAGATGAAAGCGTAATTGCATGGAAGGTGAATTGATTGCAATTAACCTCGAGACTTGGCCTCGGGCTGGGGTGTCCCACCTTCCTCCCTGGGAAAGTGCCATCAGGGGCATAATGTGCGGCTGATGAATACGTATATCATGGCATGAAACACATACGTTACAGGTGAAAGTACATAAATCATCTAGGAAAACATGTATTATACCAAAATGATCAAATTATAAATGAAGTACATAAATCATGAGATTACACCATTGGATTGTATCAGAGACCATAAATTATATCTTGAAGCCCGAGGTTCACCAAGAGGTTCACAGAATAATGAAATGGGACTCGTATAACTTAAGGAAAATGTTGTTATCTCCATGAAATGCAAACGCAAATATCCAGCCCGACCTCCATGTATTTTTACAACATCTTTTATCAGAAAGGCTCACAACAACAGGGCCAGTTAAGCACAATAAGCCCCAAGGAAGCCTCCCCTGCAGAAGCAAACAACGATTACAAATTGAAAAGCATGTTCGAAAGATAAGTTTGTAAGGAAGATAAAAAGTCTCCAGCAGGGCTGATAGTTGGGCGGCAAAGCCGCTCCGAAGGTTGGTGACACGCGAGCAAGCTGAAAAAGCTTCGCTGCTAAGTGTGAAAAGTAGGAAGAGTTATTCAGTGAGCAGCCGCTTGATTTCCTATTGATGGAGAGCGTGGGGTGCTGGGGGTGGTGGGGAGCTTGGGATGGCGGCGGAAAATGGGCTCAGCAAGGCACTGCCTGGCAGCTGCAGCTAGGCAATTAAAAGTTAACATGAAAAAAATTCAAATCGATATTCTCTACAGTTGGAAACCAATGGTGTTCAGGGGAAGAAAGGGAAGAGGGATATTGAGTGCAGTCATTTCATACCTGATCTTCTGCCGCTTTTTGCTTTTATTGGTCTATTTTTCCTTCCTTGCTCACTCCCAAAAGCAATTTGCTTTTTTGCCCCCTCCCCTAGATTGATTGTTCAAACTGATGCAATTCAGCAGAGGAAAGGCCAGTCCAGTAAAATACAAACTCTTTATATATTTTTTTTCAAAATAGAGCTTTGTTGTTAATCAAACAAGCTGTTGTGAAAGAGGCCGGCTGTCCCTTGGCCACCGCCGGCATCCCATGGAACAGAGTGAGTCAGGATGTTGGGGTTTTTTCCTAGTTGGTCAGTGTGTCAATGATGTTGGCACTATAGTGTGACTCCAGGATTTACATCCGCTCCCAGCACTGCTGAGCTGGGGTTATGGTTGGCACATGTATACTAGGGGATTCCTTAGTCATAAACAAAGTGTTTGACCTGTTTCATTCCTCAGGGCAAGCATGAGCAGAACCAACTGAATTTATGTACTGGGAATGGCTGGTTTATGGCTAACACTGGAGGGGCCCTGACTCAACCTATTTCTGGCTGAAGATGCTAATAAGGATGCACAAGATGTCTCAGGTGGACAGCAAAGCTAATATTTAAGGGAGAGTGCCTAAAATGTTTCGTGGTACATAGACATAATTTTTAATTAGCAGGCACACCACACAGAGTATCCACTAATGCACAGTAGTAAAATCCATCTTCAGTAGCAAAACTGTCTTCAGCTTGGATGCTCAGCTCCTGTAAGAGAACGCTTCCTACTAATTTATTTTTGGTGAGCTTGGGATGGGAAGCTGAGTTCATATCACAGGAAAATAAATACACTTTTGAAGAAAAAATGGGATTTGGACTGCTAATCCCTGGGAGGGGGAAGGTTGCGCTCAGGCTCCTAACCAAAATAAGTTGGTTAAAAATAAATAAATGGTTGAGCCTGCTAGGTGTGAGCATAATCATTTTACTATATGATCTATCTGTTTCATTAGTTGAGGTACACATTTCGCTATAATAAATGTGCTTCAGCAAATGATCTATGCATTCCTTTCCGGAATGTATGTGTTTCCCTGGAAAAGGTATGTGTTCATCAGCTATGAGTAATGCTCCTAACAGCACCGCATTATATTGCTCAGCTGGTATCAGCACTGCATTACACATCCATTCCCTCATGGCCGCGGAGACGCCGATTCAGCAAGACAGCGCATCCTGCGCCCTGTCACTGTGTGGCGATGCCGCGTGGGCCGGGGGGGCGCGGCGTCGGGGGAGATGGCGCAAAGGAGGGGAGGCGGGAGGGCTTGCGTGCGATGCCCGCCTGCTGGGTATGCATTAGAGGTGCAAAAAGCAGAGGAGGTTGTTGCAGCAGGCAGGCCAGGCTTTGGCAGCACACAGAAGGGGTGAGCCTGTCGGGCATGCAGTAAGGGATGTAGCGGGGATGCAGCTGGAGGTTCACCCACTTGCTCTGTCCTCGAGTTCTCAGTGGTCCTTTCTAGTCACTCAGCTAAGACTAGGGTGATTTCGTTTATTTCTCAAGATCCCCTAGTGCAGTAGCATCCCCCTGCAGCTCCAGGGGGCCAGTCTCTAATGGAGTCCCTGCAGAGGCATCCTCATCACCACTCCAACCCTTGAATTTCCTCCTTGTCTTCTTTGGCATTGCCACTGCCTTTTGGAAATGGCCCCTGCCAGCACCTGAGGCAACTGAAACTATGTGAATAATTGGGAAAAGATTTCCTAACTGCTTGATAATCAGTCCCCTCCCCCAGCAAGGCTCCTCACCCATTACAGCATTGTTATTCACTTGTAATGACATCACTTATTACAGCAGAATACATATTAGTCTTGGCCATAGGACTAATGATTTGTATCTGAGCCTTCATTTTAAAATCACTTTTCATCAATACATCCATTTTTATACATACAGCTTTATATAATTCATTACACATATTTCCCTTTACTGACCTATTTTGCTGTACCCTGCATCTATCACTGTAGATGCTATTCTGCTCTTCCAAAAAAATCCTGCCTTTTCTACATTTCTGTTCATTAATATGCTCAGAAGCTGTGGTTACATGTATTTTTGTATTATCTTATAGTTTCCCCCCATTCATGTGAAAAGAAATGTTGATTCTGGAGAGGACTCTAAAATCTGAATGAACTTGAATTAATTAGGAGCTCTATTGATGTTACATAATGCCTATTTCGTTTTTACCTGGTATATGTTTTCTGATTAGTTCCACTCGCTTTCTATCTCACTCTTTCTCAAAAAAAATTCTAAACATTTCATAGTGTGTCATTTGGTAGCAGCAGTTTTAAAGGAAACCATTTCTGATGGAACTAGTTCAGTGCTGAAATAGGGCTGAGTGCAGCTCATGTTCCAAACTGGGTCAGCCAGGAACATTGGAGACCATTAGGAGACCTGAAGTATCTGTTTTCCATGAGGGAATAAATATTTTGGGTCAGGTCCTCAGCAAGTATAAGTTAGAATAGGTCACAGATTTATAAGCAGCTCTGGATATATGTTGTTATATGCACCTCTCAGTAATGCGCCAGTCACCGAGCAACAGGATCATCATTAAGGGCCTCGTTAAGAGTGGATAATGATAGTCCCTTTTGCCTGTGAGTTTGAGGAGTAGCAATGTCATGGATGAGCCCAGTACTCTGGATGCTTTCATCCTCCCTTGGTGTCTGTGTTGATGTGGCACATGCAGGCTCATAGGTGAGAAAGTACTCGCCTGTGCTCGGCTCTGTACGTGGTCCTGAAGGACTCAAACCAGGGAGAAGAGTGGGGTTGGGAATGTGCCCACAGGGCTGGAGCAAGGAGCTTGGAGCCACGGTGCGGGTTTCCACAGGGTCTCCCATCATTTTTGTTATTCACTTTGTTATTCCTGCCCCTGGCAGGAGTTTCTCCATGCTCTTGTAGGTTGCTGACAGTCTTCCCCGTGGAGTGGACCCAGCTGGAGCAGAGAAGACTCCTTCAAGGCAAACCTCAGGTCCCACTCTTGTCTTCCAGCAGGGCTTGTGCTATCCTACCTCTGTCTCAGTGTAACTTTAGGTCATGTTTTTCCAGAATGGTGCTGGAGGGTATGACATGGTCATGCCCGAGGGTATCTTCAGGCCCCATACAACAGCTTTGGGCCCATGGCTGTAGAGCTCACTTTGGAGTGTGAGGGGAGAGGGGGGCGGAAGGTGCTGTTGCCAGTGAACATACAACAGGCCTGCTGCTGGTCTGCAGCACCTGCCTTCCCTCTCAAAAAAACGATGCAAGATGTTCTTGCTTCCTCTCCAAACAGGACAACTCCTGTCTTATCTCCTCCCTCAGCTTTTTTATCTTTTTTTTCTATGCCTTTTCTTTTTTCTCAGCCCTATTTTATTCTGGGCTTGCGGGGCATGTCAGGATACCTGCCAAATATTTGCTGAATCAAGACTGTGATTTGTGTGCTGGATTCTTCGTACTCGTTTGCTGACTATACATTTTTGCATAGACTCTGAGACACGCTTTTTTAATTTGCTGGGAATTGCTGTATCCTTTTCAGATGTTTTTGCTACCATAGCATTATGGTTATGAAATGAAGTTCAAAGAACACTGGTGGGAAGAAGATAGACTGAAGCATTATTTTGGCTTGTAAAACATCTAAAGGTTTTGAAAACAAAAGAATAAGGTGAGGGATGGGATAGGAATCAGATTATACAGAGGAACACAAATCCTAAATTATCCTGGTGTTTTGGTCATCATCTGCAACCCTAGTGGGGACATAAATCAATTTTTGGCAGCTGCAGACAGCTATCAGAGTCAAGGCCAGAACAGCTTGACTGGAAAGGCACGGTAAAAGTTAAGCAGCTGCTATCACAGGAGGTTTCCTGAAGGTGCGGAGGGATGAGGAAGGACAGGGAGGAAATTAATCCATAAAACAATATTCAAAGTTAGCCTGCCATTTTTATGAATTCAAACGTATATGCAGGGCCTGACATTTGCAAACTTGATGTGCTCCTTCTGTTTCCAATCTCTAAAATAAACACAGCATGAAGGAGGTTATAGTTGTCCGAATCCACTTTGTTTGTTGCAGTCAGCTGCTTTTTATTAGAACGCGATTTAATGTGTGTGGCAGGAGTAAAACTACTAGTTTTATATTCTTTTAATCTCAAATGGAAGCTAAACTTCGTTTTCTAAAGTGCTAAAACCATCTGTGGTCTACTTCAAGATTCTTGAATGTTGTAATGCTGGGCTTTTGTCAGAATAGAAAATCTTTGGTAATGGTATTCCAAATTGCCAAGCTAAAGTATTTATAATGAGAAAATGGGGTCTTTTTAAACCATGGGAAGAATGTTGTGTAAATGATAGCTCGTCTGCCTCTTGCTGCAGTTTCTTTTTTACCTTATATGAAGTTAATTTTGGAATATATCTTCATAGATTCTCAAAATAGGCAGAATTATTAGTGTGCTGCTCTTATCTTTGTTGCTTTGAATCTACAAGGAACTGCCTCCAGTTGTCAATGATTGTCTGATGTTTGTCATAGGCCATCTTTCCTGCAAATCCATTTTCCATATGTGATAATCACAGTTGTAGACCTACAGCCACAAAAGTGTTGAACAACATACTCGACACATCCATGTAATGGGTGACATTCTCATGCCAAACGATTTCAGAGTGCTGTCAGTGCCAAATACATTCCTGGCTTTAAATGCTGGTTTCCCCCTTGCTGCACATATAAGCTCTGCTTTCCTTGCCATAACCCAGTGTTTGGAGTGGCTAATGGCAGCTGATGATGATGCATTTTAATACATTCTAGCAGGCCAGTACATGTGTAAGATGCTCCCTGCTTCCTATTCTTTCCTGCACTTCAAACAGTGGGTAGACGAAGGCAGAGATTCATATTTAATTTTTTGTCTCAGGATCAGTGACACAATATCAGGTATCTGTGGAGATAAGGCAGAAACACACTTGAAGAAGTTGATTCTTGTGGAAATGTCCTCAGAGCTCCTTTCCTCCAGGCATTTCCAGTGGGTTGAGGTCGTTCCTCAGAATTTTGGGTTTTGAATCCTCTAAAGCATAAACCAAGAGAAAAGCTTGAAAATGGCATCAGCTGTATAGCAGTTTCCCTGTGGTATTTTTGAAACAGAAGTACAGCCTGATTTTCCTACACTTCAGGCGCATGGGGGTGAGTGGATGGAAAAAGAAAGGACAAGAGAGCAGGGCACATTCACCAGTCAAACTGACCATTTCCCTGCTGATATCACCGGTTTCTTTGTTTTCTTTTAACATTATGGATAGGATGAAGTGTTTCAGACCTCCTTTGTGAACTACTCTAATACATCATTTATAAGGGCTGCTTAGTAAAACCTTATTGATTGCACCTCAGATCTTGATAGACTAAGATTACAGCTGAAAACTCTGATTTATGAAAATTTTTCAGCAGTAAGTAATACTAATAGGACAGGGGTTTGGGGGGACAAGCCCGTAAAGGAGTGTAAAAAATAGGGTTTCCTTTCCTGAACCAAAAGTATGTAGGAAAAACATACAATTGACTTCTTTGTGCAGGTATAGGGTTCTCCATTGCTCTAGAAAAAAACCTCCATATTCAAAACTCTCCTCTTTCTCCCTGAACAAGATGATGTCTGGACAAGGAAGCACCTGTAAGGGGGAACTGTCCTCCTTCGAATCCCAGAGAGGGGTCTTATTGGGAAACTAGTCCATGTCCTCCCCTGGTAGTCGTCTGGTTTTCCCAAAGGAAAAATTGCCAGTGGATCACACTGTCAACTGTCTGAAAACGTGTCTGTAGTGATTTTAGCTAGGCCTCAAATTAGCAGGCTCAGAGAATCTATGTGGATTGGTAGAGACAGCTCTCACCTGACTGGGTACCCAAGGAAGTATTTCATACCAGATGACGCAAACTTAAGATATGGGGCAGCAGTGGGAGGTGTTAGTTCAGCTCCACCATGCCTGGAGTGCAGAGAGGACGTGCTACAGCTCTTCTACTATCCTAGGCCTTGCTCCTGCTGCTGCCTCTACTTGCCTTTTGTTTGAGTTTAGGGAAGTAGAAATATTTTGTTGTTACTCTTTCTGTTTCTTGCTAAGTGTCTTTTAGAGTACTTATAGATCTAGAGTAACAGGCTTTGTATTAACTGGGGAGTGGGAGGTTATTTCTTGTTACATATAACTTGTGTAAGTGTGTGTTATATTGTAATTTTGTCTTAATTTTCTCTTTTCTGTATAAATACATGTAGTTAGATTCAGCATAAACTAGTTGGGAAGTTTTTTTTCCCTCTCCCTCTTCTTCCCTATTCACTCTGTCTTGGACACTTGGCGTTTTGCTAGCTCAACCCACGACAGTGTCATCCTGACAAAGAGTTTTCCAGAAATTCAGGTTTTCTTGAGGTCAGTGGTGATTCCAGAAGGCTGAAGTGGGGAAGGTAAAGGGCTTCAGAGAGCAGCAGTGTCTTCATGGTTGTTTCATCGTGATCCTAATTCCTAATTACTAAGGGATTACTCAAGCAAAACGTTATTAATATTATTATCATCATCATCATTAATTATGAGGCAGGAATTGTAGAGGTTACATGTATCTGCTCCACATTTAGGATTTTAACGAGATTTAAGTCATCAACAACAGGACAAAGCAGAAAAATTTACTGGGTTGCAAATCTATAAAGCCTTTGGAACCTCATTTCAAAATTTGTTTTGCACGTGATAACCAAGAGACTTCAATGCCATGGACCTCTCTACAGGTAGAATAAAAATCCTAACAGTGCTCAGAATTTGGTCATAATCTTCAGGCTGCATATATATATCAAGTCAGGAGATCTCTTGTAACACCCCACCTGGTGTCTGAAATACCATTCGGAGCATGCTGCTCCAAAAACATACGGTTACATCACAGTAATCAAGTACAATCAAATCCAAACTTCCACCTGCAATTTGCAATTGCATTTGGGTGGCGTTTTTGTATAAGCAATTGTGTCCTAGCAGTAACGTGGGTTGATTAATTCAGGGAACAACATGATGCTACGTTAGCCTTACAGCACAGTTGCTGTCTGGGTTTGCTCCAAGAGGAACCCCATATAATTAACATTACTCTCACCCTTTCACTTTTAACATGCTTCCTAATTAAGCTCTCCAGGATCTGAACTTCACTTTCTGGCTGCAATGGCTGCAAAATGATTTATCCCCAGATGATGGTCACTAGCGCCAACCTTGCTGTCAGGGAAACATTCTGATGCATTTAACTCTTTGAATTATTTTATTCCTTCTCCTCTACTGTTTAAGTATAGAGGTCTGGTGCAAAACCTTACGTTTCAAAGCCAGCACATCAACGTGCAAATGTACCTATAGGCCTCCTCTTACCCATTTGTGTATAAAGGACATATATGTAAAGAATCATAAGGGTGCATATAAAAAGCCTTTGAACTGTAATTAGCCTATCTTGGTTTTTTAAAAAAAATCTTTGTGTCACTCCATTTGCAGATTAATTAAACCTAATAGATGTAATGAAACACAAAAAGAGCCAATTGCTTTGTAGAGATTTAATATTGATTTTTACACTAAACAGGCTTTAGTGGATTTTAAACAATTATTGCCAATAGATAAATTTCTGCAATAACTGTTTTACGTATAAACAGGTCTGTTGAGGTTCAAAGTCTACCTATGCATATAGAAGGCAACTCAATCCCCCCCATCTCATTTGTATTTGCACAGCATCTCCAGATATTCAGATCCAGAGCAGGCGAAAGGTGCTGTTTATACAATATTATTTTAATTTCACATGATAAATGTGCTACCATGAAGTTAAACATTCATCATCACCCAGACACACTTTCCCTTTCTGTGGGGAGATGCACCATCAGTACTGGCATGGGTTCTCCACAGATAACACTGGCTGGAGAATAGCAGTCATGTACCAGAGAAATCCCATTTCTGGAAATAACTCACTGCGGATCTGCACAGGGGCCAGAGGGGCCTCAGGTACCGTGGCCTCTCAATTGAGCTGGGATTCTGCCTCCCGAAGCCCTGATTCCCTGGCTGGTTTGTGTCTCAGCAGAGTGGGCTGCAAGGGGCAGGCAGCCCCGCCTGCCTTCATCCGTCGCGGTGCCAAAATGGGAAGGACGTGGAGCCAGCGATGATGATGAGAGCTCACATGAATCCCCCGGGCCTGCAAGCAGGGTTTCCTAATTGTCAGCTGTGCTGCGCCAGGCTTGTTTAAAATAATTAGAGTGCGGCGGCTTAAACAGACCGGGGAGGGTCGGGATGGGCCTTTTTTTTTTTAATCCCTCCATATGGGTTTTTATCAGTTGCTATCAGCTCCCTGCTCATTTCTGACACCATCACTCTGCCAGGCAGGGGGATGGGGAGGAGGGAGGGGGAAGCAAGGTATTATATTTTAAGTACATGAATGCAAGTCAGAAAGAAAGAGGATGAACCAGCCCCAATGTATGCGATGGATGGAAACAATACAGCCAGCACATCGAAACTGTATTATTTAAAAAAAAAAAGAAAAAGGGGTGTGGGGGTGTGTGGAATAAAAATCTGCTTTCCTCTCTTCCTCCCCTTTCCTCCAAGAAGGCTATCTGAAATCTTTCTTAATTACCGCTTATTTCAATGACAGAATTGTAATTTATCATTTAGTTGTAATTTGACATATGTTCACACCTTTGCCATTTCCAATTTCCTCCTTCACTCTAATTGTCTGCCTGGCTCGCCTGTCACGCGCGCCTCCTGGGATTAATTCGAGCTGTCTGTCTGCAGCGCGCTGCCGGCGCGCTCGGGGCTGCCGGCGCGGTGACAGTGGCACTGCGCGCACCGTTTAGCCCAGGCATTACCCGCCCGTCACGCTCCCGCCCCTCCCCAGCCCCCAGTGTTTATTGTTTAGCCCACTTTTGCATTTCTGACTTTTCGGCGTTTTATTAGACTCTAATTACGCTCCCCGGCTGTCAGCTGAAAGGAGAGGAAACCTTGCCGTAATTAGCGAGTGGGAGGGGGCCCCGGCGGCAGGGATGCGGGAACCGGTAGATGTCTCTCGCTCTGCCTCGAAAATACACATCGGCTCTAAATGCTCTGCCTTCATTTTCCTCCGCGGCTGTTTATGCTTCTCTGTCTCGCTGACGTGGCCTCAATGGCGCGACTGCGGCCTCCTTCCCTGGCTTTTACCCCCCCGCCCCTGACCTTGCTCTTCCTCTTTAACACTCTGCACCCAGCCTCAGCATCCTCTTAAAACAACCTTGCCGGGGAAAGGTTCTGCTGCACCCCGGTGCAACTCCACTCTCTGGGGATGAATTTGGCACAGGGTATGTTTGCTTGCCGAGGATGGTAATACAGCAGGGAAGGGCACTGTGTGCCCAGCATGTGTGAGTATACACTGTGGCTAACAATTAACGTTCCACAAACTGCTCTGGTCACCAAGGAGCTGCGTGGGCTCCTCTGCCCATGGCTGGTCCTGCTGTGCTGGTGCTGATCTGATCTCCTCGTCTGTGTAAATCTGCAATGTGTGAGGCTCCTGCTGCCCCAGAGGCTGTTTGTTTCCATCAGGAGAAGCAGTATTTCACCAAAGTGTTGCAAAGTAACGCCAAAAATTATATTCTCAGCCACACTTTTCATGGGCAATGACCAAATTCACACCATGACTTATTACCTGGCTCCTTTTTGTCCATTCCACCCAGATTTCTCCCAGAGGCTACACTGTGGGACTCCAAAACACATGTGGATGCTATACACATTGGTCCAGCAGGGTGCCCAGCATGGGCAGCACCCATGGGGTACTACCCTCAGAGCTCTGCTTCGAGATAAAAATAACTGGAGAAAAGCACACCATCCACCATTTCCTCCACATTTCCTTTGCTACCCAAACAAGGATACCTAAGTCAAGGAAAAGAGAAAAACTACCTATCCCAGCTGTTAAGTGAAGCCTGAAAATGCTGTACAAAAATGTTTAAAGCAGAAAAAAGGCTCCATACTTATTAATTTATTAATTTTCCAGTAATTTTAAATGTCCCAGCCATCAGCATTTGAATGAAAGAGAAAATTGCAGACATCAGAGTAAATTGGGCAGCATGCTCCCTGTGCTGGGCATGTGGATGCTGGAGAAGGTGAATTTTGGAGCGGGCTCCTGTGCACTGCATCCTGCATGGCCAGTCCCCACACCCAACCTCTATGAATGCTGAGCTCTAACCATGACCTTTATTTGTATCTGCTCTTGTCAATGGCGTAGCCTCAGGTGAGTGCTCTAAGCTCAATCTTGATGGCTCAAAGTGCCTTAATAGATCCCTTAAGAGTAGAAAAGAAAGATAATGCCTTGAAAACACAAACCCATCCAATTGATACAATTCCTTCTTCCCTAAAATTAGCCCAAACCCCTTGCTCTGGGACATCCTGAGCCCTTCCAGGCAGCCCAGAAACAACCCAACCAGAGAGCACAAGCTAGAGGTCAGAGCATCTTGGCACTTTCAAATCCCAAAGGAATTAATTTCAGAGCAAAGGGACACTGTGGGGGGGAATACAGCCTAAACTACCTCCCCAGTTTAGCTGGAGACAAAAATGCAGTGGTTGGCAGCATCATGAGAGGTTGGCAAGATGCTGCTGTGTGGAAGCCCCTGGCTCAGGGTCTTTTGCCTTCCCACAGCAGCTGCAGTGTGAGCAGGCTGAAATGCTCCTCAGAGCCCAGGTACACAGAGCACCCAGCTCAGTGCTGCTGGAAAATGTCTTGTAGGAGGCAAGACTGAATGGATTTACATTTATTTAGATTTTTTTCCTCTCTTTCAGTGTCTGCTTCCTACACCATTGACCTTTTAAAATGATTTCACTACTTACTGACTTTGTTTTCTGCATGTTGCCATTGAACAAGATTTTTACCTTCCAGCTCCCTGTCTTTTGCCATCTAGGATGGCCAGCCTTCTCAGGCTGTTTTGTTTGAACAACCAGGATTTTTCTGACATGTCTGCAAACTTTTAAGAGCCAGCAATCCTGGCTCCCATAGCTGCCAAATTATGAGAAAACACAAAAGTCCTCAAGCTGACTGCTAAAAATGAAGGGTTTCCAAATACTTAGTCACATGCTCCAGCCTTGGTCTAAAGACTAGGGTGGGAGGTGCTTATGATTTAGTATTAGAACTTCTCGATATTTATGGCCTATTTCATATATTGGAGCTATTTAACTGGAAACGGTGTTGGAAATCAATGTATTCATTAGAAGTTGATGCTAAGTGCTTTTGAAAATTCACTTTCTTTTTCATTTCTCATAGCTATCAATTTTGTTTTTGTTTTAAATCTGACTTCCTGAGGCCTTATTCATTAATAGATAAGTAGTCATAAGTAGGTTTTGAGGATACAGTAGGCTCATCTTCCATGCTGGCATACCCAGTGTACTCCTCACATAGAACTAAGTTTGATTTTTCAAGGATAGGAAACTCCTTCAGCTCACAGAAGGTTTCTGAAACTGCCACACTTTTGCTGTATTGGTGGTGAGAATGTCAATGGAAAGGAAGGAGTCGGTCCAGACCCCATCTGGAAAACAACCTTATGAGTAGTTGTCCTCTACAGTACAAGCTGCAGTGTTCTGTGCTGTCAGTGGGGAGGGTAAAGGGGGTGAAATAGACTGGCTGAAACATGAAATTCTGGGGGAGCAGGAGGTGCTTTTATAGGGTTTTTTCTTTTTTTTTAATTATTACCCTACTTTTTGAGCATTTATTGTCTCAGCAGTGCTATTTATTCAGTCACTTGTGTCACAGAAACACACAGATGCTACAGTACTGATTCATCCTAAATGTCTGTCCCACACATTTAGCAGGAAAAACCATCTCACTAGTAACTCAAGACCCAAACCTTGTTAGTCATTTACAGCTGCCATATGGCTGATTGGTCAGTATGGTTGCACCTGTGACACGCCATAAACGTGCCCAGAGCTGGCAGGAGTAGGCTCTGCCCAAGCAATGCACCCCAAGTGCATGGAATGGCACTGGGCCTGCCTGTTTCTCTGGAGAAGGTCAGGTGTCAGTTGAAGGACTTGCCCAGAGTGGTGCAGAAAGTTCAGTAGCAGGGAGTGCTATGGAAACAGTCGTGGGTGGCTTTTCTTTGGCACTCCCTCAATCCCATGTTTAGATTTCAACAAAAACCTCTTGTTAATCCTGTTGCTGCTAATGAAACAAAAGAAAGGGGAGGAGACCCCAATAATGCTTGACTGAGAGGCCTTACAAGCCCTTTGTGTACCCTTCCTGAGCTTGTAGTAGTTCAGTATTGCTCTAACTCCTACTTGAAGGTGTATAGTGCTCTTCTTATAGATACTTGGTCAGCAATAGATGAGGAAAACTCCTTGTGTGTCCTCAGTATGCAAGTTTAACTTATTGCCTCCCTATAAATCAAATCTAATTTTGGTTCAAAATGAAAAGAAAACCCCAATCCAACCAAACATAGTAGCTGTCTGTAAGAGTATGAAATACTTCTTATAAATAATGGAAGAAAAAGCTCTTTCATTCATGTATGGAAAAAGAGAGCTGAAATAATTTTCCTTTGAAGAAAGCACTTTCCTCAGTCCCTTAACCTCTGCATAGGGAACAAGCACCACCATCTTGATCCCTAAATGTCATGTTATGGGAAACTATAAGTAGGCAAAATCAAGGCAATGTCCTCATGGAATTTTTTTTTGTGCACTAAAAACTAGTGGTTGCCACTGGTGTCCACTATAAAAATTTTATATGTAGAAAGTGGCAGGCTATCACACTTTTTATATATGCATACATAAAAGGGACAGGCAGAGGAACAGGATGCCTGAAGCTGTAAGATATGTAATTTTATTTTTATTGTTTTTATCTCAATGGGTAAAGTTTTCTGTCATTAGCTCGAAAATGCAATATAAATGTTCCCTTCTTTTGAGGCCTGAACACACACAGGGAGCTTTCTGCTTTCACAGCCAAGTGTTTAGTGCTGCTGCTCTCTGCTTGTTAGCATTTCAGGGTGAATTATGGCAAGTTGTGGGATTGGCTCTGGCTGCTGGGACCACATTTACCTGCTGTAAAGCTCAAGCACCACAGGCAAGAGGGTGGTCACCAGCACCTGCTAGGCAAAGCTTTAAAATATTTGAAAGCTGGCTGAAAACACCGGCTCTAGCCTTGTGGTTTCTGTTCCTCAGCATCATAAAAAACCTTAGAGAATGAATGCAGAAATAGAGGAGGTAAAAGGAGGAGATATACCAAGGGATGCAAAAATACCACCAGCTGTCCATCTAGTCCAGAGCATTGTCTCTGGACGCAGCAACACTGGAGACTCTAGGAGGAAAAACGGAATCCCTCACATAGGGAAACTTGCTCTACAAGTTCACCACCAGTCTTCAAAGGCAGACATATTCCCAGCTACCTTAGTCCAGCATTTGCCTATGGCTAGTGGAATTGCTGCAATTCCTGTAGTATTTCTGGTATCCAAAAGGTCCTTGTTCCTGTTCACCTCACAGCTTGCAAATAGCTGTTAGAATCATGGAATCATTTAGGTTGGAAAAGACCTCGAAGATCATCAAGTCCAACCATAAACCTAACACTGCCAAGCCCAACACTAAACCATGTCCCATCTGCCACATCTACACTGTCTTCTAAGTACATCCAGGGCTGGTGACCCCACCACTCCACTGGGCAGCCTGACAATGTGTTGCTACACATTATGCTGATGTGGCAGGGATGGTGCATGGTGGACTGCAATGGTTTCATGCCATGGTGAAAAGAAGGCATTTGTACATGTAGAGCTGCCTGTTTTTGTCAGACTTGTCTTTTGGACCTGAAAATTATATTTATGTGGAAGTTGAGCATTTCAGGTACTAAGGTCAGGTGAAGAGGGGTTCGGTTTAGGGGAGACATGGGAATCCCAGAGGTCCCACAGCACAGCTGCAGACATTGCACTGATGTTTTTGGGATGTGATGGACTTGCCTTTGTGTGTTGTACATACAGCTCCTTGTCTGGGATACCCCAGACAAAAGTATGGGAGGTCTTCCTAGGCATACCTTTACAGGCACACTCAAATTGAAATGGTTTCCAGCCACCATCAAATCCTGTGAGCTGCAGCTCTACATCTCACCTTAGACAGCCGCTCACAACTTGCATTAGTGCATTCCCTGTCTGACAGGACCATGCCCTCGAGCCCAGTGGGGGGACCGACTCTGCTGGGTGGGAAATGTCTGCCAGCTGTAGGGACAAGAAGGAAAGAAACTCTGAAGGACCTGCAAGTTCCTCTGACATCTGTCACTGTAAGTGCTGAGTTTACACCTTGTAATTTGTTTGGGGGAAAAGAGTGGGGGAACAATAAAGTAACAAGTTGAGCAGAAAAATTGTTATCAGAAAATTATTTGTAATGTAGCTTTTAAAATAAATATTCCAGCTATTCCTGGGTTTTACAGTGTCATTTCTAACTCTAAAAAGTCAGTGTATAAATCTAATGGAGTAGCTATTCATAAAAGATCAGCTTAAGTAATAAAAGTAACAATTTTCTATAATGATATTTTATAGATTTGAATAAGACATATAAAATATTTTTGCTTTTACAGCGTATGTAAAGAGAGTACGTATACCATGCCTATAAAACAGGGATTACTTTTAAATTCTTAAAATATTTCTAGAACAAAGTAAATAATACTCATAATTTTTTCCTGAAAGACCAATGAAATGCCACATAGCAAACTTTTCAAATATTTTATATGAAAACAGTACTCCTACAGCTTCAGAGAAGACATAACACACTTCCCTCTCCTCTTTTAATAAAGGAAATTCACAGGCGCTTTCCCCCTTCCTATTGCATATCCTTCCCTCTGAGCCCTTCAGCCCAGTTCTTTGCCAGTGTGAGTGTGTTACACGTGAACAGAAGTTGGGCTTTTATCCCCTGTGGTGTAATTTTCACAAATGCCAACTGAACACTGCAAAAAAGAGATATTTCATCAAGAGTGGAGGAGGAGGGGAAAACACAAATCTGAAAGGCAGGAGGCTTAAACTGATGTATTTTGTACTGAGTCTGTGGGGAAAAATACCAAGTTTTAAGGTGATATTGTGGAGTGTACACGGAGAGGTGAGATCAGAGCCCAGCTCTCAGATCTGACCCTCCATTAGAGCAGTGCCATGCTCTATGCCACCATCCAGGTCAGAGGGGCAGCGGTAGGTGCCACTGCTGCACTCTCTGGGCTCCAGCCACCCTGGCAAAGACAACTGGGGATCCCACTGCAGTGTCCCATGGTGGTTCTGTCACATTCAGTGGTGGGGTCATGGAGCATCATTGTGTTCCATGTCTGGTCAAGCCACCCGTTCAGCAGTGGCATGGGAACACTGGGAAGATAGGGTTTGCAGAGTTAGGATGCCCATGCAAGGGGAATGGGTGGGTGTGTGGGCACACCAGTGCTTTACAACCTTGGGGGAGTCAGCCTGCTCCACAGAGCTGAAAGTATAGCATGTAATCCTGTGGAAATGCAAAGCCTAGTTAATGTAAATAGCTCTGGTTTTGAAAAGCCTTATGAAAGAAACCAGAAAATGCATGGCATGCATGTGATTATTTCTAAACCTATTTCTATATGGTTTCTCCCAGTTAAATGTTTCTAAATTGCTTTGTCCAAATGTGATTTGGGCTACTTCCAGTGAAAAGCAGAGGAGTGCAAGTTGATTAAGTGGTTAAAATAAGCTGCAAAAGAATGGCCAAGTGTGTGGTTGCAGCCTCCTGCCTGGGTTGATGCTGATGCCCAGACGCTGCCCGGCACACCGGTGTACAGCCAGCCATATTCCCTGCGGTTCAAGCCTTTCTGCAGTGAACCATGTCCTATTTGCTTTCAATCACAGCCCAGCAGGGTAAATTAGGAGCTGAACAAACCCATGCAGCCAGTGGGCTTGGCCTCACCACCCACCAGCATCTACCCTGACGGCCTCTCTGCCGGTGTTGATTTGCCCATTCCCTGCCCACTCGCTGCCTGCGCAGCAGCCGCCAGCACCAGGCCTAGCTCAGAGTTTGCACCCAGGTGCACGAAAACATATACTTGTGTGACATACATAATGTGTAACTGTACTTTGTCTGCTGCCCTGCTCTGACATCCCTCTATGCACACTGATGTGCGTCTGCAAGCAGAATTTACACAAACAGCGCTGTGGACTTATACACACACACTTCCACACTTAAGAAAAAAAAGTATATGTTTTCATTCATGTGCTTACATATATATGTACATATACACCCACTAGAGATGGTGTGCAGCTATCTTAATTTGTACATCCACTTGATAGTAAATCTTTGGGTGCTCAGCATATGGTACAGGCAGAAATACATATATCTGTAGGAAAATGAGAACCAATGTGACTCAATGCAGAGAGTTTACACATGTTTCTACTGACTTGTCAATCTATTATGTCTGTATCTTGGCTTCTGTACCTAGCTCAGAAGGAATCAGTGTCACTTTGCCTAAGCACGAAATACAGTCCTTCATGCTGCATATCTCTGTACTTATGCCCAGGTCATTATACAGCCAAAGCTATCATTTTATAAGGCTTTTTGAGTAAAAGAAAACTATAAAAACCTTATACAGGACATATTCAAGGGCTTCTGGCAGCGGGTCAGCAGTAGGCTGGCAAGAGGTCACATTTTGGGGTTAAACCATGAACAAAATCATTGGACAAGTTGTACTCTAACAGAAGCTGCAGTTCAGAGCTGGTGCTACTGAAGACTTCACCGTTTAAATATTGGCTAGGTCTGATTTTTAATTTTGTTTTTTGTTTGACAGTTGGCATATTTCTAAAAAGTCAGTGCACATTTTTGAAATTTCATTGCACATCCATGCATCATTACCTGTTTTCTTAGAGCTCGAGGGAGACAATATTGTTGGGGGTTTTCTCATGCAGAGAGGCAAGGCAACGAGGCATAACAGAAGTGAAGGATGGCCTTTGGGAGAGCAGCATTGCTTTTTTGAAGCACAAGACTTTGGTCCAACTGAAAGTTCAAAGCAAAGGAGAATCTCTGTCTCTCTCCCTCTTTCTAGCTGTACCTTGGTGATGAAAAGAAAGCAGCGAGGGAAGGAAAAAAGTTAAAAAAAAAAAAAAACAACCACCAAAATCTGGAAGCTTACTATTTTTAAAACTTGCTCCAAAGTTGAAGATTCTGGTGAACAGAAACAAATACTCTTCAGAAATGCCTGACTGTAGTGTCAGAGTGAAATATTCCAGGAAAACAAGATAGAGGAATATTTCTACCAATAAATATTGGAGTTAAACGAGACTGGCTCATCTCAAAGAAAATGATGGACAAATGCTGCAGGGCATGCTGAAGAAAGAAAAAGCTTATCCTTTTTCCCAAACCCATTCAGCTAGGGACCATTTTGGGAGCTGAAGGAAGTTCTCTGAGGTTTTTTCTTTGCCCTTGTTCATTTTTCTTTTCAATAGCAAACCAAAAAACATGCTAGTGTCTCTGTTGGTGGCTCTTTCTTGGACTGCAGACTCCTGGTCTGGAAGAGAGCAGCTTTGCTCCTGAAGATGAGGGCTGATTTTGTCAAGGAGTGTAGATGGTACCAAGCTCGAAGGTTACACTGGAGCCTTCGTTGGCAGTGGGATTTAAAGGTGGGGAAGACAGGGGAAACTCCACTACGCTGCAACTTGCAGACAACTCCCCTAAGTCCCTCCCCCAATGCAGCTATTCCCCAAAGCTGGTTCTAATTTGATATTTTGGCAATATTCTTTGTCTTTAGCCAAGACTGAGTTTGGTGTGGAAGGTCTGGGTGCAGGTTCAGAGTCTAAACTTGGATAGATTTTTTGGGGGGAGGATGGAGGGAGGAGTGGGTGAGAGTCATATTATCCATCTTTTCTCTACATTGCTTTCTTTTTCTATGGTCTGGCCCCACATTCCCCACTCCTGACAGGAACCAAAGGCACTGTGGTAAAAGAAAAGCCATCCTGCAGTATTTCACAACTAGGAAATATTTTTGCCACATTGTTCTGAGTTCTCCAGATTTCAGGAAAGCTTAGCACAGCTTTTTGCCTTTTTCTTTTTTCCTTTTGTACGTCTGGGCTGAGCAGACACCATTAACCCTTTCAGATCTTCCCTTGCTGCCAATCAAGGGGAAAACAAATGACTCCCCACCTGCTAACCCCCTCCCTGCTCCTGGGTCCAGATGTTTCCACTTGTGCATTGCAGGCAGAAAGCTGAGTGAGACACATCAGGTAGCCTGTGGGGTGGTTCTCACCTCCTTGCAGCTTTCCTGAGGACGTGGCAGACAGGCAGCAGATGCCCAGCAGCTTGGGAAGCTGCTGCTGTTGGCCCGACAAGGGATGCTCACTGAACGAAGGCTTCACGTGCCCCTGCCTGTGTGAAGGTTAATGCAACCCCGGGAGGTGCCCAATCGCATCTGGCCCTTGTGTATGCACATCTGTCTTGCCACCCTGCGATTTCCCTGCCGGTGCCAGGAGCAGCCGCCCTGCCATCCCTGTGCTCCCCCGGGCCACGGAGGTGCTGCAGGAGTTATGTTACACACATGCCGAGAGCCATTAATTAAATTAGAGCTCTCCAACGGGGGCTGCAGAAGCAGCTGTGTCATCAATCATCCTGCCGCAGGCTGACACACACGCCGCATCACATGGAGGCAAATTTTTTCTTTCTAAAGGCAGATGAGGGCTGCAACTAGGGGTCCCATGCAGGAGGGTGGCACCTTGGGGACCAGAGAGCCCCTCTATGCTGGGTGATGAGGAGTGGGTCTGTGGCCAAGATGCCTGGATGTTGCCGCTGTGCAAAGTAATTGGCATCATCAAAAGTTGTCCTGTGGCTGCTCATTTACCTTTGCATTAACGTGCTGAGGGAAGACAGAGCTGCCATCCTCAGGGCTGAGCCTGCATTCAGAAGTGAGTGAGCCTGCTGAGCTGTTTCCAGAGCCCCTACCAAGCCCTGGCCTGCATGGAGGGGGAGCCTGGAGGCCCCAGGGCTTGGTACAGGGCCTTCTTGGACCCTTGCAGTGGGTTTGGTAGTGTAGCATGAAATGGAGATTGGTGGATCCCAACCACATAGAGAAAAAGCAAATTTCTCTTATTTACAGGCTCTGGGCCACTTGATAAGGAACCACCCACCCACCACCAAAGAACTGGCTTTTAGACAGTTAATCAAATAAGAACAGCTAAGAGTAGTCACTGCACCCTTTGCAAATAGCAATCCAGACACAAAAGCAAATAATTTGTGTCCGCATGACAAGAGAAAATGGAATGTAAACTTGCTAAACAGCCAACAGCTATATGCACGCTTTTCTTTCTCAAACCAAAGAAAGAACTCAGGCAGGTTTAAATTTGGGATCCATTTGTAATGTCAAGTGCTCTCCCCTTCTTGTCCCAAATTTGTGGGGAGAAATAGCCTTGCAGTATCAGTATTCCCATGCCAGCTTTTCCACATCCACCTCTCAGAATGCTACCTACAGAGGAAAGACAAAGCCTCAGCAATTTTATTCAGGCCTGTTTCACAGTGCAGGTCATCTCAGCAGAGTGTGGAAACAATAGTATGTGCCAATCTCACTGCACAAATACTGACCCACGAATAATGACCGCTCCTAGCAACCATCTACAGAACCAGCAAAACTTTTAACAAATTTTTATAAAAAACAGAAAAATAAAAAATTAGTTTTCCCCTGGTGAAACTGGCCTGCTTGTAGATTATCTGCAAAGAGAAAATTGTTAGATAAATTATTTCTATTGAGTAATTTGATCGGCTCTCCTTGGAAGCCTAATGAATAGGTTATTTTCTGCAACAGCTGCTGTTCGAACTCTCAAGCTTGAGCCCACGTGGTCTGGCTGTTCAAAGGGAATTACTGTGCTGGCTTTTTTTAAAGTAACTTTTAAAAAAGCAAAACCAGGCACACTTTATTTATCAACACGGAGGAAAGATGGACAGAAGATTTAAGCAGGTGGCAAAATTATTGCAAAGGCCTAAAAATTAGTGGTAAAAAGGATAATTGTATGAAGCCACAAATAACATGCCTGTCACTGGGAGTGTAAGAGACCAAACCTTCGTGGCTGTAATTCAAACATATCATCTGCTTTTCATGGATGCTGCTAGGGAGAGGAAATGCCTCCCAGATGGGCTATGAGGCTGTACGGCACGGGGAACTCTGCTGACGGGTAGGCTACAACCATGCAGGCACCTTGGGCTGGGGCTGCTCCTCTCCAGAGTCTACTTTGTTTATACCAGGCCAAATACCACCTGCATGCATGTGTCAGTGGAGGAATCTAGGAAAAGTAAAAGATCTTGTGATGGCTTTTTGGAGTGGGTGGGTGGAAAGGGTTAAATGCATTCTGCAGTCACACAGCAATTTGCCAGCCATGATATTTGGTCCATCATCTGCATTTGTGCAGAAGGAAGTGGATTTCCTTCTGCACTTGTAAGTTCATACTTGTCTGCAGTAGGCAAATGCTGATTTGAACCTCTTTTATGGGTAATGTTTGCTTGCATTTTTCTTTCACTAGGTCTAAATAGGGTAAAGTGTAATCCTGAATTCTTCTACCAGCAGTGTGATATAAAAACAGAGCTCTGTGTGCCTGCCTTGCTCCCTTGCTCTGCAGACACTCCATTCTTTTGGGGAACTTCACTTGCTTCTTCTTGCAGCTCAGCGCTCAACTTGTGCACACTGAACCTTTTTGCACCTGAAAAGTTAGATTTTGGGCAGGTTATTTTATTGTTCTCTATATAATCTATTCAGAGACTTGGTGTTTTGCTCTTTTTCTTCTTCTTGTCAAGGTAATCAAGAAAAGACTTGTGTGAACAACATTAAGTATGGAGTGCACATTGAGGTGAAGTGAAAGGAGCCTTAGGTAAGAATTGGCTGTGAGCCATCTTTACCTTGTGTTTCTGCAGAAGCACATTTAAGCAAGCCACTGAGATAGGAGACACTGAAACATGCAGGCATGCACGAGTGAGGAAAGAAATCCACACCAAAATACAGAGGAAGCAGCCAAATACGCATTGTATAATGAAGGATTTGATGGTTAGCTCTTTGAGAGGTGCTTAACATTGTGAAGACCAGCTTGGTTAGGATGCTTCAGCACTGAGTCCAAGGAGGACAATGCCCTTTTGCCATGTCATCTCAGTTCCCGCAGGTGGTTAAAGGAGCTGGGGGCATTAACAGTGCAGTGAAGGAGCCCGTTGGAATGGTGCAGTCCTCCCTATTGTCCCAGGGCTGTAATCCTAGCTTGTGGTGTCACCTTTCTTTTGGGACAGAGTCCAGGTCCCTGGCACTGTGCAAACTGAGGTGAACATGCTGGCTTTGTGCCTGCTGCAAGTGTCAGCTCTGCTTAGATATTCCACTTCCCTGGGATATATTACATCCATCCTTATTCTCACTGGGCTTGTGGGGGGCTGAGAAAACCCCAGCCATGCTGGGGGCTGCCACATGGAGGGGACCACTTGCACCTATTTTGTTTTTGTGTCTTCTTGTGTTGTTTGGACTGAGCAGGGGAGAATGCTGTGCATTTCCCTATGAACTGACTGCAAAGAGAAACCCTGTAATTTTTCAGTCTGAATCTACTTTGTTTTTCATGAAGGGAATTTAGCATTTTGCAGGAGTGCACTGAGTAGTTCATGTTTCATCTGAACTAATGAAATGTGCCCATTGATTTAATTTATATTGCTACTGAAAGCTTTCTTAAATATGAAGAAACCTAAATCTTTTGGTTTTTAAAAAGATATAAGTTTTACGTTTTTTCTTATGATGAATCTTGAGAATCCTAATCTCAAGAAATATGCAGTTTTTGATGTCTTTTGGAATTGTTTTCCTGCCAGTTTCAGTGACTGCATTTGGTTGAGCGCAGGCTGCGATCAACAGGCTCTCCAAGGCCAGTGAGGAGCATAAGTCCTGCCCTACCTTCTCACTACTCTCTTTATTTACAAAAATAATCTTTTTGGAAGCGCAATGTCCCATCCCATCTTTTTTGTGCTCGTTCTGTTAAGTTACTGCATAAAGATAGCAAGGAAGGGCTTTGTAACTAGCAAACCACTGTGTCACCCCACCACTGGTACTGTGTAGGCTAACCATGAGCATATACTGCAGCACTGGCTTAGATTTTTAACAAGAGGCTAACTCAGACACCGTCCTTAAAGATGCTCCATGCTCAGATGGCTCTGGTGAGACATGCTGCCAATGCAGAGATAGGCAAACCTTAAGGCTGAAGGCACGGGTGATGAAAATTTGGAGCAGGGAAGCATTGTGACACTTGAGGGCAGACAGCAGACATTGCCACAGGTAGAATCATCCCTGTCATCAACACCAACGGATGTGTTCAGCTCTGAAAAGGTCAGTTTCTGGGCAGTAAGTTTAAAGACAGGCAGCTGTAACAAATGCCAGGACTTGGAACCAGAACAGGATGCATGTGATGCTCACACAGGGAATAGGTTACAGATGTTTAGTCTTGCAGCCATAAATAGGCTCCAACATGGATTTTGGAGTTACTGTTCCCATTTGGTATCCACTAATACCTACCCTCCTACTGACTGCAAGTGTAACATGCCGAGATCCACACTCATATGACTGAGTCACCAGTTTACAGACAGTACATTGAAACAATATGGAGATCCAGGGGTCATTTCCCCAAAATGAGGACCCGGATATTAAAGCAGAATATGCATGTTATATGTCATCATTGTTTGCACATATGTGTGACACACAAAAGCAGGTTGTAGCAGCAGTTGGCTCCTGGCATTCTCTGCCACATCAATCACATTTTGTTTTCTCTGTGCATTTAGACTGATAGATATATTTTCTAGATATCTGGCATACTCTTTTTCAAAGAGAAAGCAATTTTTGCAATACCTTTCCTAGCCTGGCAAGGTTAGGTATGGTGCTTTTTTAAATCTGGAATGACTAAGATTCATGTTCCTTTCCTCCAGTAGTGCTCTCTGAAGTCCCTATTTACATGATACAAGATCCATGACCTAATAATTAAGGCACTGGTGTGATGGTATTTCATGTATGTTGCCTGTTTATTTGAGACAGCTCTCTACAAGTGTGGAATGCATGATACAGAGGTTGCCATGGTTAAAAACTGTGTTTACTGACTGCTTGGTAAATAGTTGCACAACTTTCTGTGTAAATGCCAGATAGCACATGAGAGCTTCCTTGGGCAGTTTCACTTGGGCACAAGCCTTCTCCCCAGTTTTTGTAACTGTATTGATCTTGTTTGCTTGCACATACCTATATAGAGTGAGGGGAGAAGGAAATGTGCCACCAAGAAAGGACTGAGTTTGTGTTAGCCCTGAGAGGCAAGGACTGAGAGGAGGTGTGAAGCCGATCTTTGCAGAGATGAAAGGCCATCATAAGGTAGCTGGGAATAATCTCCTCTGTCTCTGGTGGCTAGGAGAGGAGCAGTGGTCTTCAATCGCTGGCAGGAAGAATCGAGTTAGGCTTCAAGGAGAGACTTTGTAATGGTAATGATGGGGAGGCAGCAGTCAACCGAGGCTGTCAAATCTCTCTTGCTGAAGATCTTGAAGAGCAGATTAGATCTAGCTTTGGCAGGAATGATACACTGTAACTAATTCAGCCTTAAATCAAGGAAATGGTCTGGATGACCTCCTGAAGTACTTCATAGTTCCTTAGTCTATTTATGCTGTTAATACTTGAAGGCAGAGTCTGATTAAACTGTGGCATACACCTAATGCTGGAGCAGCTGCTGTTTCTTCTGTTCCTAACTTGGTGAAAGAAGACCTAGCAGAGCTTTGTGAGAAGCAGGATGCTCTGAGAAGGAGGATGGTGCTGGTGTTCCATGCTATGCAGGTCTCAGCTCAGCTGTTCAGAGATGGACATAAAGTCAGTAGAGACTGCTGAGCTTTCTCAAAGTCTAACACAGTGTCCATGGGAAAATATCTCTCCTGTCATCTGCCACAGGTCCAAACTGCTTTGTGGGGCACTGGGTACCTGGCCAGTGAGAGCAGCACACCCATGCTCTCATCCTCCCTAGGGGGATGTAGGTGCCCTGCAAACTGCTTTGTGTTCCCCTGTCCTGCACACCTCGTCAAGGGGCAGGATGATGCTGGCTTCTAGCAAAGCCATTTGTTTTCCATTATCCCATTGAATATTTAAAAGTGTAAAAAGGGTAAAAAAGGTGTCTTTTTAAACTTTCTCCTAAATTAGGTGTGCTTCCATTTCTAGGCATGTCTTATTTGCGTTTGGTTCTCCAGATGTAAAACAGACCCATGGGGTCAGGCAGTACAGCTTTTCTATTTTTCACATCATTGCACCTGCAGAAGGACAGAATTCAGTATCACTCACATTGTGTGGGGGAAGAGCCTTCCTGTTCACACTGTTTTGAAGAACATAGACTTTTCTTGCAGTAATACTAAGAAAACCCTCTGCTTTTCTGCTGCGAAGGGCTGCTGCAGATCCAGGTAAAGCTGTGGGCTGTGGATGAACACACTTCCATGTAACTTCCCCCTTCTTCTCTAAAACAGTGGAAAGCTGTGAAAGGCAAAAGCAACCAGTAAAGATTGCACACTCTAAAATGAATTATCAGATAGCTGACTTCTTGAAATGGAAAGGTTTTGCTTATTACAGAGGCCTAGATTTATTTATCTGCCATGCATGTACTTACATAATAATAGCTAATCTGCATATGATAAATTAATAAACTATTGTTGTAGTTTAGGATTCTTATGTAAATTCTCTCCCCTGCCACTAACTGCCCATGCTAGGAGTTAACAAAAAGAGTCGTTAACTGCTGATTTCTTGGGTGGGGGCAGGTTGTCTCTTTTGTTTTTGGAGACTACACACGGCTGAGGGGAAGGGGGGTTGAGA